>JANHFX010016985.1:19498-33727 GCA_027560015.1 Chloroceryle amazona | reverse complement strand
CAAAGCCAAAACTAACACAAGCTAAATTTCCCAACCACTATACGCAACAACAATGACAAAACAATTAAGAAGATGCGGGAGCTTTCTGGGGTGAGAAGTGTTTTCTAGATGAATTTATTAATCCTTGATGGATTTCTTTATGAAGTTACTCGGTGTAAAATGTCAACATCCACAGCACTGGCAAGGACTTCCACTCACCTAGATGTGTGAAGAACTGTCTCCTTTTGTGTGTCCTGAACCTGGCTCCTGCTGTGTTCAACTGATAGTCCCTTTGTATTCAACAGAGCATGAGCTTGTTTTGATCTTTATCCACTCTGTGCACATTGCTTAATTTTTAGCTCCCTCTATCCTTCATAGTACACTGCTGCTCCCCCCATGCTCCCACTCCTAGGTAGCTTCCTAGCTATGTTATCATCACTTCATTCATATTGTGGTGCAATGCCCAGTTCTGGCCTGAAACCCATTTCCTCATAAACAGGGAAGGAAATGGAGAGTATTTAGATAGCCACACTGAATATGGAGATGGTGTTAACATGTTGTGATGAGGGCATGGTCACCTACTATGAAAAAAAGAAATTAAAATGATGTGCTAATTTGAGTTGTGGGATTTCTGTTGTATCTTGTCTGTGGTCCCTGATGCCCATGTCAAAAATACATGTTAAAGACACTTTGCCTACCACTAATGGTGTTCTGGAGTTTGACTAATCCACAACTGTCTTTCAGCCTAGGAAGCAGCTCCCTTTGTTGTTCAGCTTGGAAAAATTCTTGCTGAACTATCACGTTTTGTTCTCTCAGGCAGAAGATGTATTCTTTTACTTCCAAACTTGAATCCTCTGTCCTCTTGAAGACCAATAGCAAAGGGCTTGCAGTTACAGGTAAGCTTTCTAGCTTACCTATCCAGCACTGAGATTTAGAGACAGATACAGATCACCACTAATGGTGGAAATGCCGGAGTTGTGGCTGCTGGATAGGTGCAGGACCTCCTGGGCTGGGGCTGTACTGTTGGGCAGCAGAGTCCATCCTACCTAGCTCACTGTTGTTTCAGCCAGCTTTATCTGACCTGGAAGTGTGAAAATCAGAAGCCAGCTAACAGTCTTCAGACATCTAGCTGTAGCCTTCTGTAACTAGCATTTTAGCTCACCTCTGGAAAATGCAGAAAAAGTTGTAGCAAATGAATGGGTGTTGGGGCAAAAGGGCCATGCATGCTGGTTATCTCGGGAGGGGAGGGGACTCAAGTCTCACAAGCTTTACTTTCCTTCTGCAGTTGGTCTGAAGGAATCTGACACCGTCCACTCAAACCAGTAACCAGAAACTTCTACAGTGGGAACCCAAAAGGTAAGAAGTCATCTAACCTTTTCTTCAAGATTTTTTTTCTTTTATTCAGTGTGGGAAGAGAGATTCTGATATATTTTATAATTTAGAGGAAAAATAATCCAAAACCTTACCTAGCTGCAAGGCAGACTTTCTGTGCTCAGACTAAGTGGCAACCCCCGCTGCCCTCTCTCCACCCACCCCTGCTTAAGTGCATGCTTCAGTACCTCATGGAAAGCGTATGGAGCACACCTCTGCAGCACTCCAACCCCTTGCCACACGTCACCCACAGACACGTGAATTGAAGTGTCACAACACAATATTAATCATCACCTACTGCCTGTACAGTCAGCATTGCAGGAACACTCTCATTTGCCCAAGCACATACTTCACACAAACACCACCTTACCTCAGCCCTGATAATAGCTATGCACCATGCAGTAGTTACTTAAAATTCTAGCCCCTGAAGTGTTTAGAGCACCTGCCCTAAAAATGGCACTTGCTTAACTTTCTGATACACCTGAGGGGTTAGATTCCCTCAGGCAGCTCAGCCCATTCCTCAGTCATGCTTCAGTTCAGCTTTAAGAGTGCTAACAGCATCTTCAGCAGCCAATATCAATCTTAAACACTTTATTTGCAATGACTGGAATTTGTATCCACACTCATATTTAGTAGTTCAAGTTACTGTGCAATTGTGACATCTGCTGCAGGCCCCTAGGAAAAAAAGATCATGAGCAACAGGCTTTCTTAAAAAAAAAAAATCACACTACAAACTGATCCTTCACGGGTACAAAAAAAATTCAACATGTAAGGAAACAAGAAGACTAGATGCAATATTACAACCAACATGTGAACTGAAGACTGCTGTAGAAGTTCAATAAAAGTCAATGAGAACAGTAATGCAGCATTAAGAGTAGGAGCACAGAGCAGATGAGTTACAATAAATCCCCTTTCAATATTATCTTATTCCTGTAGTTTGTTCAAATACTGGAACAGTAACAGAAGGTAAAAAGCACCAGACATCTGACTACAGAAATGAGAGAAAAGCAACATGAAATTAGGAAAGACATGGAAGGAATCATCTCCAGTACAGTTACTAAACAGAAACACACTTGGAAAAGCTGCTCTGTTAACATATATAGACAACACCATTATTTGAGCTCTATGGAAATGACTTGATTTTCCTGGTCTGTCACCTCTTCCAGATAGGGTCCTGCTGAGGTCATCCTTAAAGGCTGCAGGGAGACACTGCATACACACAACACAGCAGCAGATCAGGGTACAACAGGAGTAACTTACTCCCATGGAATTACAAAAGCCATGATTAAGAGGCCACTTAATGCAGGACAAAGCATCACTGGGCCCTAAACATCTAATTCCAGTTTCATGGGAGCACTGTGCAGCTCTGTCTGCTTAGAGCTGCACTTCACTTAATCATCTCATGAAGAGTGACAGTTTCAAAGAGGGACACAGAGCACTTTTATCATCCAAATTTGAGTTTAAAGGCAACTGTTTTTTTCTATCACCTCTTAAGGTTATCCAACCAGAAACTGTAGCTTGACTGTGCATAGTTTGGAGGTGGTTGTGTTGGAGAGGTGTCTTAATGCTGACAGAACAGCACAAGAGATTGTGTAATGCAGGGTTTGCATAGATAGTTTGTCCCCTCCCCAGCCCAAAGAGCATTTAGAGGAAGAAGTCACAGCTTAGGATGTTGCTGCATTTGCAAAAAAAAAACCACAAAACATGAAATCAGAAAAAAAACACACAAGACAATCACATTTAGAGAGGCTTCCTCTACATCCCCAGGGAAGGGTGACAAGATGTACAACACATCATGGCTATTTCACAAAGCTGCATGGTTGTAAATGTATTACAAGCTCAGTGACAATACTGAAGATTCACTAATGCACACACTTTTGTGGCTTTGTCAAGGCTGCTGTTGCTCTAGAGTGGTTAAGTGCTTTTTTTACAATTTTTAAATTTTATTTAAGAAAAAGACTTCATTTCTTTTTACATTATTGCTGTTTTTTTTACCAATACATGAAAAAACTGTTAAATCCACTCAAGAACAATAAGTCAGTTTCCCCAGAACAAACAACAGCACTGAAGCCTGTTCTGAAAGGGCCTTTTCTATACCCAATTACTTAATAAACAAGAAAATAGAAAAAACCAACCCCAAAACCGAAAAAACAACCAAACATCACTTTCCCTAGTACAGATTCCCTTACTCCCATTTTCCAGAAGGCAAATCCTTTCAATAAATATCCAGAAAAAAAACTTGCGAGATGCTTAAGTTCAAAATACAAGCAGCAGCTCTGTGCAATTTCTCCCGGAGTCCGACACTGCCCCTTGTTTCAGTCCAGCGAGATGATGTCGGGAGCGCTGCCTCCACTGCTGGTAATGACTCCCGCCTCGCTCTGTCCAGAGGAGCTAACGTGTGTGCTGCTCTCGTGGTGACTGGTTGAGGTGATGATGCTGCCAGGCGTGCTGCTTGTTAAGGTTGAGGTGAGACTATCCAAAAACATAGGAGTACAGTACTGCTTGAAACAAACAACGAAGAATGAAGAGACTAACTGCACAAGGGAAATGTATGCTCTGAAGATACATCTTCCCTATGACAAGCACAGAACACATTACTAGCAGAACATAGTTATCACATGCACAGCAAAAAACAGTTCTGCAAACCAGCGAGGCAGCAAACAGAAATGGTAGCCACAAGCGCCTCTCCCTCATCCTCCCCTCTGTTTTGCTCTTTTTTCTTCCTAACCAGTTAGCTTGAGCATTTACTAGCCCATTAAGAAACATGTCCATGAGAAGACCACAAAAAACCCAACCCTTAGCATTTGGAGAATGCTCACTGCCCATTGCTACTGGGCACAGCTGCGCATTTCAGGCTCCTTTCATCACAAAAAGGTAGCAGAATCCTTTTCACTGCTTCCAAGGAGTTTAGGATAATTTCACCCCCTCAAATGGCAGCAGTTGAACTAATCAACATTTTCACAGTGTACAGTTGCAGTGGTACACAGGTCTCTAAACATTCTAGCAGTGATAAACGAGTCCTGATCAAGCCTGATTAAGAAAAATTACGAAGCTGATTTAACATTTCCTGAAGGGGATGACAAGCCTTCTCAAAACAGAGCTGAACACTCTAAGCATTTAGAGACAGAACAAGGCTGCCAGGTGTCAAAGGATGGTAATACAAGACACCCCCACACATGTGCGTACACACACGCACATTGTTCAACACACCTTGCTTTCTCTTACCCTGTGGATTCCAACTGTGGGCATATGTTTGGAACTGAGCCTGAACTGTCCAAAGTGGACACTTCACAGCAGCCATACCTGCTTCTCATCTCCCACTTGAACAAACTTCTGTTACTCCCACTTTTGGCAGTTCAGATCTCAGGGTCAGGCACAGAGTATTGCAAGATGCAATAAGTGGAAAGAAAAGGAGGAAGTCCATCCTTTTTTTAAGGGACCAGAAAGTCAGCTCTACTATAGAGTCCTATTACTGTTGTCCTCTAGTGACAGAGCAATGAATCGGAGTGTCTGTTCATCTTGGTTAGTGAGACAATACTCCCCCACAATTCAAGGCTGCAGTCTGTATAAGAATCATTCTCCTTAACTGTCTGAAGGTTAATATTCTGTGTAAAATTTAAGTTTCCAGGGAAGGAAAACCACTCCCTGGTTACTTTGGACCTACAAAGTTTCCATATACCCCAAAACCAATGGGGTTTAGGTGTTATATGGGAAGGGCTTACTATACAAGTGTTCATTCGTGTGCCCATCAAATTAATAAAGGCATTTAAGGAATTTAATCTCATACTGATATCAAAACCAGCAGAAACACCATTCAGGGAAGTTTTATCTACAGAGCTTACTGTGTCCTGAAGACAGACAGTAGAAACTAAGAGTGATGGGTGTGTTCAACTTCGTGTTGTGCAAGTACCTGCTTTAAAGACAGACAGCCTATCACTAAAGAGCAGGTTTCCGTGCCTGGATCTATCCCAGCAAGGCTGAACAGAATCCTTCCTTAATGCATCTCCCCTATCACCCCTTGCTGTGAAAACGGATTTTTCCTGCTCCATGGCTTGGTCTAAGCAAGCGGACTGCAAACACATATGGATGATGACAGCACCCTGAGAGTTAACTCAAGCAGTACATCACAAAAAACATACTTGGAAATTAGCCCCCCAGCAGTTCAGAAACATACCTGGGAATCAACTGGGATTAGTGAAAGAAAATCCAGACCTAGAAAGAAGAGAAGGGTAATAAATTAATGTGTCTCTCTCATTCATGCACAACAAACTTAAGGAACTGTTTTGTGGTTGTAGAACAGATTTTATGACTGTTAAAGACAGTTTCTAAATGGAATATACCACTAACATCACTCTCAACAACTACTTCAGGCAGCAGCAAAAGGCGTTATCTAGTACAAGTGGCTCTTTTTAAGAATGAGAATGACATAATGATATACTTATTCACTGGTGGTTCAATTGCAGGGTGGTTCAATGTGTTTGCTTAGATGGAGGCTGCCATTTGGAGCTGTTGGTTCTCAATGCAAGTTTCACTGCATATTGTACCTGACTTGGCCAAACTGGGACATGAAGAGTGTCATCACATTAAAGATGCTGGAATGAAGTAAAGTCACAACATGCACAAGTCCAAAAACAAGCAGCAGGTCTCTTCCTCCACCCATGGGCAGCCAATAAGGAAACATTTCTAATATCATCCCCGTTTTGTGTCTAGACAAATAAAAGGAATGAAGAAGAGACTACAAGTAGTTCAAGGTATAACCTCGAAAAGCAGCGACAGCTAGCGTCCGTCTTATGCACCATTAGCGTGTAAGCATTTAGGGCAATAGGTTTAAAATTAAGAAATCAATGAGTAACTACAACATTTTTGGTTTGTTTTTTTTTTCTAAATATTGGCCTTGGGTTTGCCATGTCAATGGAAAGAAATGGTAAACTTATTCCCTGCGCCTTTCCCCACCTCCAAATCTGTTACGACCGGGGGTATCTCCCCTCCTCTTCTGCATTAAGAGAAAAATTTTGAAGGAGATTTAGGCTCAGCTGTTTTTACAGCTTTTGTTCTTGCACATTCTAGAACTTCAGTTGATAGAGACTGACACCATTCTAGACTTCCATTCTCTCAGCTTACTCTCCTATCCAATTGGGAAGCCAACCAATTTCTTATCAAGGGAGAAGAGGAGGGAGGGGGCAGTAAGAGAACCAAAACAGCCAGAGAAGCAAGGGGAGTGATACCCATCGGAGCCAAACCAATGCTCTAAGAAGAGGAAAAAGCCCAGAGATGTTGCAGGAAAGAAATGGAGACAGGCAATGCAGTGGGGAGTATGGGAGGCCATGTAGCACCTGTCACCACAAGTCACCATTTCCTGGGCTCTGGGTTTGTTACAGCCGGCAGAGAGCACCCCCTGAGTCCCTATATACAATGTTCTTTTCAAGGAGCCAGGATAGAAAACAGTGAAACAATGTCCCCACCTTTTATGTCTGATTTTTAGCAGCAGTGTTGAAGAATACATCATAGGCATTTAGCGTTTGTCTAGGTAAAAAAAGTCAATAGAGGTCAGCTTACATATTGTAGCTCACCTTAACCTTTTTCATACAGTCTAGACAGAGCACTGTTAGAATCAGCTACAGAACATCTCTACATCTAGGGCTGGGATGAGTCAGTGCCATCACAAGTCTCTAACTTAAATAAGCAGCGACTCTCCCTTGCATCTACAACGCTTAACAACCGGATGTTTATACAAAGCCTAACCAAATATAGCAAGAAGTGCTTCTGGCTGCCATTCCAAAGTGACAATTTGTACCCCAGAAGCAATTATTTTTTACATCACTGTTGAGAAGCGCAGTCTGAAACTGGAGAGACAGCCTGTACTGGACTTGGTCTAGACATCACATCAGTGCAGTAATGCATATAGTCTTGTTCCACTCAAAATACAATAAAAATTATCAATTCTCCGATTTTTACCCACCCTGCAAATAAGTCTGTCAGAATACAGGTTAAAAATAGCCACCACCTACCTGGCAAGTCTGATGAAATACTGGATACTGGTGGGTGATGGAATGGTACCGGGTAGTCTGTTAATGAAGGAGGAGGAGCAGCAGCTTCAACCGTTGTCACACTGGGCACTCTGACAGCAGATGGCTGATACATGAGAACCCTGTTTTAAACAGTATGGGAAGTTACAATCTGGCCACTGATTACAGCAGACATTCTGCACCACTGCGCGCTCTCGCTCACGACGTCCCCGTTATGACACAGCTATAGCATGGCTACTCGCTACACAGTACTCCACTCTGATGTCCTCCTTCATAAGTCTTCGGAATAACATGACCATATCTCAGGTCTCAACAGCAGCTGTGACGAGCAAGTTGGCATCAAAACAAAGTACAGTGCTGGAGTCATTTATAGTGGTCTACAGTTAGGGTTCAGCAGTGGACATCTGTATCTGTGGAGCACCCTGGGAGGATGTGCAGGCAGCCAAGAGCCAGGAGGAGAGCACTCCTTTTACTTCCTCCACATAACTGTTCCTCAGCGCTAACCAGTCACACCAAGGGCACAACCCTTACTCAGCCCCTGGAGCACAGATGACACACGTGGGAGTTAAGTATCAAACCCATCCTTACCCTCAGCCTGTGCCCAAGCTAAGTTCAGCTCTACAGGAACATGCAACCAGTTATAACCCTTCTACAACCCCAAATTCTGTGCCATTGCTTCACAGCACCGTCCTAGACAACACAGAAGGTGTTTAGGCACCAGCCACATGCACAAAATAGATCATAAACTCTGGAAGCACCCAAAGTCCTGCTCCACATTGCTCCCTCCAGCCCTCCGTGAGCATTACCCACTCACACCTTCCTTCCCACACTGCTGCCACTGGTGCATTCATGCTGCTTCTGATGGCACAACCTTGGATTTAACACCCTCCCTTCTCAACCACCTCTTGTACTTCAGCCTCTGCCTACAGGAAGACACCCCACAGTTTTGCCAAAATGAGCAATCAGGCAGTGTGGTTCCAGAACAGCTACTCCCCAAAAGCCTGGCTTTGGCTTAAAGAATGAAAACATGCCATTTGCATACCCAAGCTGTAAGGAAAATACACTGGTCACAGACAAGCAAACTCAGTCCTACAGTTATGGTTGCGGGTAGCCATCTCAGACAGATACAGGAGCACGGAATGAAGTCTTGGTGCCTTCTGAAACTTCATTAAGAGATGTATTTGTAGCTACGGGTTTTTTTTCCTTATAAAAATAAGCAACAGTCTCTTGCGGAAGGACTCCTCCACAGTCCTCACAAAAAGCAACAGCACTGCAGTATGACTGCTGAAAGTTGAAGATGACCAACTATTTTCTCGCCAAAGACCACACATTCCTGTGAACTAGAGACACAGCACACCTGCTCATTACTTCAAGAGCTGGCAAAACAGAAGGAGGATGTTGTTATTACTGTTTTAGTACACGATGTAAGCCACTATGCTGAGAGACACACACACCTTGTGCATGCAGCAACACTACCTTGTAAGCCACTGCACTAAAAGCTGATGCTTGGACTTACTCGTGGAGCAGTGACTGCTGGCAAGTCTAAACCAGTACCCCTCTATCCCTGGGGGTCTCCTGCACCCTAGGGGCCAAGGGCAAGATCTTTGCAGAAGCCACAAACAGTAACGGCAGCTGAGTTGCACACAGTGGGACAGACAAAGGCAGCACAACAGTAACGAAGCTCATTAGGCCTGCCGCTGAAGTCAGGCATGACTACGAAGATGGAGCCGATGACAGAGGGCTTGAAGTTCTTGGTTATGTTAATCAAGGTGCAGGATGGACTGAAAAGCATAGCCAACAACAGCACTCAAGACATTCCAGAGTTCGACACAGAGGAGGAGAAAAAGCTTGTCCCAATTCAAAACTGCAAAGCACCTTGCTTCCGAGACCAACACGATGGATGAAACTCGCAACATGGCCAGGTTTCCTGGGCACCAGAGTAGGTTCGATAAAGGGTCTAACAGACAGCAAGAGAAAAGCCTTTAAGGTGACCCTAACTTAACAAGAATGCATAAAGCTCCTCCACTGGGCATAATCTGCTTTCTCAGGAGAATCATGTCCATTTAACTTAATCACCTTCCTTTTCTATGGAGAGACATCCCTGCAAACACAGCAACAGTCAGCGCAAGTCTTTTGCGAGATGTAAAACTATTTAATAGTTTTTTTGCCTGTACAAATACAATATAGCCTTCTGCAAGGAAAGGCCTAGAAATTCTCCTCTGGAAATGGAGCTGGCTGGGTCCTGGAGAGATGACAAGTCCATCTGTCTATGCATCATTTTATCTGATATGTTACAGAATAACAGCTAACTTTAAAACTGACAAACCCTTTTTTTGGGCTTCCTTGTGTTTCAGACAAATACGCACCTCCTTTTCGTTGGAGGATCATCTTCATCAGAAGAGCTTTCTGCTGTCAAGTCAATAACACCAGCTTTCTTCTTGTTCACCTCACTGGCCACCATTGCAGAACATGGTTTGCTAACAACACTGGAACCTAAACAAGAGAATAAAGTATAGCTGTTTGTTAAAGGCTGTTGATAGCAGCTGTTTCTAATTGCAACAGAACCAGGAACTCAAGCTCTAGTTTAGCTCATATTCCTGGACCTCTGAAGAGTATATTACGGCCCAGGAAATGTTTTATGGGTAGTCTGCATCATATTGAGAATATTAAAGCACAAACTTTAATTTTCACATCAGTTTAAGGACCTAAAACAAGAGCAACTTTTTTTGCTTTCTCAACCATTGCTAGAAAAGACAACCCTTTTAGAGATACAGACCGTTCTTTGACAAGAAGGTTGGCAGTATCAATCCCCCCCACAAAACAAAAATCAGCATCCATGCATATTATCCAAGAGCTACAGCTAAGGCTCCAAGACTTTCTGTTGGTTTGCAACTAGAACCCAGATGTACATACTTTCCATTGTGGTGCATTGTGGGCTTGAGACTTTCACAGCTTCTTTCTTTGGCCTCATGGGACACCAGGAGCCATCTTCTTGGAATTTGATCTCATCCACATCTGAGCATTCATTAAGGATCTCCATAAACAGCCTGAAAAAAAAGTTGAGTGATTTCATTTTTGATTCTAAGTGATTTTTTTTAATCTAAGCTAAAAGGAGACACAGGTGAAAAGTTAATGATCAACTTCGACACACTGCACCAACTCTCTCCCTTGTTCTTCAAGATATGGAAGTCTAGATGAGTATCACAACCTACCCACATTCCATGCAGCATTACTGCAGTGCATAGATTTCCATACAGAAAGAAATCCTAGTTCTTTGGATGAAGTTTGACACTTGTTCATGAGTTCAAGTGAAAGTCTGAAGTTAAGAGCCCCAGAGATGGGGTCATGAAGAGGGAGACATTCTTAGATGTCACATCTAAATTTCTCTAAAGGAAATACACTGAAGCTCGAGAGCTTGGATGATGGAGTTACAAGATAGTTATATTGTTAAATGGGAACAGAAACGGTTAGAGTCTAATGGTTCCTCCCAGTCTGAAGCATTTTGATTTTTAAAGTATGAAAAGGCTAAAGCTCAAGTCACAAAAACAGCTGTAATCTGCAAATCCAGTCTCTCACCCATCTAGTATCAGGCTCTCATAAGCTGCCTTTTTGTCACAGACAGGGCAGATCCAGGTAGGCTTCTTCTCATTCATTTGGAGATAAAGAGCAGCATCGAAACATTGCAGGTGTGTGCAAGTAACAGCCCGGCATGGGATTGTCAGTCTCATTTTTCCCAGCTGCAGGAGATGCATTTAAAGAGTGTCAGAAGACAGTGAAGTAGGCCTGGGAGGCCAACAATGAAATCAGAGGCAGCTGAAGTAACTGTTTCTTTTCACTACAGAGGTGCCCAGTGCTGAAGTCACAGCAGGCAAGTCTGCTCCATCAGACATGTACAGTGCACTTACTGGAACAACAAAGCCATCCCCAAAGTCTTCACTGAGTTGAACAGTCAGAAACATTACTAATGGACTCGCAATGTAATTTATAGGATTTTTAGTAAAAGACCTACTGGAGTGACTGCTTTTATAATTTTTTTAGCCAAATACTTCAAGAGTTTTTGTAAGCTCAAATTATATTAGACCCGGAATGGTGAAATAACTCCTTTTTAACATTCACCTGAACAAACCAGTCTACGACAGGAAGAGAAGCCCCAACGCAGTGTCTCCTTGTTACATGGTCATCAGGCGACAGCAGCTGGCAGTACAGCAAATGCCACCAAGACGACGAGATCCAAAGTTTTATTTATCACTGTATCCTTTAATTATTCTGTCACCCTGCCCAGTCAGCCTCAATATACAAGATTACACCTAAAGACCTCATCGTACACACAAGTGGCAACTTGATTCTGACTGCATTCACAGTTCTAAACCATTGTGGGTTGGCTGCTACAATCAGGTGTTTATAGATGCACCCTTCTCCCCACTCTGCTTTATTAATGAGTCAGTAGATAACAAAAGCCAGTGAAGTTTCTGAAGTGGGGTCTTTTAAAGGCAGCCCGACACTGCAGTGAAGATAAGAAAACAAATCTGTACATGGTAATTCCCAGCCATACTTACAGGACACATCAGAGAAACCCGCAGACTGGTTGTGGCAACCTCACTATCAGGGTCTGCAGTTAATTTCTCTTTAACTATTAAAATAAAGAATTTATAGACAGACATGGTTATTTAAAATGCTAACCTTGATTTCGCTTACATGCATTTCATTTCCAGCTATCTAAAAAAATGTAATCATCAAGGAAAGTAGCTCATAGCAATATCAAACAACAGGTTCACTGTTTATAAGCAACTGGGAAACACTGTGCATCACAAGACTGTTTCACCTGCAGCAGAGGCACTAACAGCCACAACGACAGTAGAGCAAAGTCAGCCCAAGTTGCAAAGAGATAAATAATCTTCAGTGAGTGAGGTACAAAGACAATCGGCATCACATGCAAGTGAAGAGAATCTAGGACATCCACCAGCACCTCACAGCCCAGCAGTAAATGGTCCTCAGGGCATTCCCATGAGAACATTTCAGTGGGGATCTCCAGATGTGCTCCCCATCAGCGCAGGGACCCTTGCTGACAAAGGGTGTGATGCTTCAGCAACAGCAAAGGGAACCTTTGATATTTGGGATGGACTTGCTCTTCAAAATGCTGCGTATCAAGGAGGTTGTGAAATTTCCTTCTCTCGAGACTTTCAAAACCCGCCTGGCTCTGTTCCTGGGTGGCCTGCCCTGGATGACCCTGCTCTGGCAGGGGGGTTGGACTTGATCTCCAGAGGTCCCTTCCAACCACTACCATTCTACGATACCCCCTACACATTAGGAGTTCTAAAAAGCCACCAACCACCCTTGAAAATTACAGACAAGGAAGTTAATTTGACTTACTTAGTGCTCTGGAATGATCAGGGTTTCTGATGCCTTTCATTTTCAACCTCTGCAAAAGCATAGCTGAAGTGAGCTGACGAACAAGATACACAGACATGGAGTAATTCTGCAAAGAGAGTGATTAAAGATTAAATATTCAATACAGCACTGGCACTATGACAACAGATGACTGTTTACACTAGTTGTAGTGTACAGTAAAAAGTAAAACATGCCATTTTTTCGCTTCTGTATTGACAGATGACTTCATTACTGTGAAAAGAGTCCAACACACTGCTGGAATTCTCCTGCCAATTAAATCTGATTGTCCTACTCCAGTTGTGATGTAGCCAAGACGAGTAACTCCACAAGCAAGGGACAATCTGGGCTCTTTGCTTAGAAAGATGATTTAGACTGGTGACACAAGCTTCTCCTGCACGAAGTCTTGGAAGAACTGCTCACATTTTATCTCTTAAATCCCCTTTTTTCGGCATCAGTCTGTTAGCAGGGAGCTCAGAGACAATCTCCAAGACAAAAGGAAAGCTGAAAGATCTCATGCGCACACACCACCTTCATATGGAAGGCAGCCACACCAACTCCTCTGTACTTTTTCTTTAGCTTGCTCTGCATTTTTAAGCCAAGCATCATTACACCATGCCCACTCCTCTGAGGCTGGCTGCATTCCTGAGCCTTTACTACTCTTCCCTAATTCACACTGCTCGCCAGCTTCTGTTCAGCATTAGCACTCTCTTCAAGGTAGCTAATGAAGAGAAAATTCCACAAGTCCCACTACTGCAGAATAATAATGGTTTCATCTGTGTAACACACACAGCCTGCCCCTTTTTCCACCCCCCCGTTGGCCACCTTCTTATGGCTCCTATACTGTCTGGGTACTGTATGAGAATTTTAAACACCTACTGCCCTGCTCCTCCATTACCACCTGTAGGAGAAACAGCTATTACCTTGATAAGCAGATAAGTTACCTAAATACATGAGCAACCACTAAAACAGATATTCCACCCCCTACCCTTAAAGACTGACCATACATTGCAGTGTTTATTGCCTACCGAAAGGACTATACAGGCTCGAGTCTGACCACCTCCTCTGTGGGACTAAAGCCTCCTTTGCTCAGAAGCCTTCCACAGCTAGTCAGAAAGCTTCTACTGGAGTCTCACTTCTGAAATGTGGTGTCTAGTCCACAGATTTTGATTCCAAAAAGGTAAGAGATCAGCTACTTTGGTAACTGAATCCAGAAGGATTTAGACAACTAGTCACAGAGGAATAGGTAGTTCTTGACTCACTATCAGCTGAAAGGGCTGCTGCAACAGCTATTTAAACCCAGAAAGAGTTCAGGAATTCCTCACACTCTCCCTTCCTTTCCTTAGTAAATCCACAGCGGGATTTCTAAACAGTCTCACAGCCATTTTAAAGGGTGGAACAAGACGTTGCTGGAAGTTGTCTTTGAAAAACATGCAGCAGGTGGCACTGGTCCTTCAGCGGTGTCCTC
>JANHFX010016985.1:0-11756 GCA_027560015.1 Chloroceryle amazona | reverse complement strand
GTTGGGGTGTGCAGAGAGGCTCTGGCTGGTACTTGCTCCTCTGCAGACCAAGGCCACTGCTGGCTCTTCTGCACCACGCTGGGGGTGCAGAAAGTAAAAGGTGGCACCTGTGGGGAGAAGCAGCCAGGACAGGTGACCCAAACTGACCAGTGAGGAATTCCAGTCCATGTTCAGTATAAAGCTGAGGGGTCACAAGGGTCCAGCCCCTTCTTCAATGGCCAGTGTCCACGCAAGACTCTGCCTGTTCTGCTTTTGATCCTGATTCATGTGTTCCTGAATCCCGTTCCAGAATCTGGCTCCCACCTGCCACTGAATCCAGCCTGGGACTTTCCTGGTGGCTGTTCCACAGCATCAGTGGTGACAGCGACATAACTGCCATTGAGGAGGCTTAGGCTCAATACTGGCTTTGTATCTATTTGTATATATTCCATTTTATTGTTACTATTTTCATTAGAGCTGTTTTAGTTTCTGCTTCCAATCCTTAAGTCTCTTTCCCTTATTCCCCCAACTCTTCTTTGAGGAGGGAGAAGGGTTAACAGAGAACATCTGTCATTCGCCTGGTGTCTAGCCCAGCCCTAACCTTTGACACAGCATGAACCACAGAGCTGTTCAACACCACAGCAGCTATTGGCTTCGACATTAAACTCATCTCTAACAGGCTAACAGACAAACAGAAGTGACAACAGGTACTGTAAATAACACCTGTTAGTAATGTTTGCTGCTTTGGCAACTGAAGGGTGACCAATGATCAGCACCTCAAAGCCTAGAAGTCTCTATTGTTAGTTAAGAAACTAAAATGTTTGAGGATACAAACTGCCTCCAAAATGCTGAAGGAGTTCTAAACAATATCACTAACTACCATGTTAGTTAAGACAGGTTGATTTCTGTCAAGACAGAACACAAAGTATTTCCAAATAATTCAGTATGGCTAAGAGTGTGGCATTTGAGGAAGCTAAACTGAGATTTCAGGTTACTCAACATTTTAAGGTTCAGTATGGCAACAACCCATAGGCTAAGAAACCTTTGCAAAGTATCTATTTCAGAGGCCAATGTCAGCCTGCAGAATTGTTGCAGTGAAGGAGGCCTTAACTAACAGACTAAGGAATATGTTCTCTTTGTTGCAACTTTTAATTACTGATCATGAAATCCCTTTTCCTGGCAGATGTGTTCCTCACTCTGTCAGAGACTTTGGGTCCAAAAGGTCCTGCCAACAAGTGGAGGTGAAGGTACTGGGAAAAAATTTACTTACTGTAATAGTTGCAAAACAGAACACCATTTTCTGCAGTGTGGCTTGGCAATTCTGGGGACAAGTGGTAAAGAACAAGGAAGGGTAGAGATGAGATAACAAGGGAGTTACCACTTTTCCCCAGCTGTAAAAAGCTATTTAAGTCTGGACTTAGTACAGCACCTATTTCATGAATTAAGCAACCTGCAGTGCTATTAAACACTTACCTAGACTTGTAGGTTTTATGAGCACATCAAGCACATCATAAAAAGGAAGGCTTTTCAGCTGAACATCGGGATGAACAGGTGGAATCGGAGGGGATGGCTGCTGCATCTGAAAGTGCTGCTTAGCATCTTGTAGGCGCACAGGACTGACAGGTGAGGAAGGAGACTGAGATGTGACCGAAGTAGAAGGGACTGGGTGAATGCCAGCGACTGCCAGGTCAGACTCAACAGGAGCGGAACTACTGTCCAAACTGAAACCTCCAGCTTTTACAGCAGGTAAGTCTGGAAGTCCTTCAGTCATCCTTGGGTAGCGATGCCTATAGAGTTCTTGGATTTTTAACTGAACTGCTGGGCTGCAGCCATTCTTCACCAAGTGCAGTGCCCTCATCAGGAGGTCGTGTTTCCGCCCACTTTTATTACGTCCAGCAAACCCCAACAGCACTTGTAGTTCAGAAACACGAAAACTTGATATTGCGTTCTAGAAAGAGAAGAAAAATTAGCACAGGTGAGCCAACAGTACTCCAAGTAGGCCTTTTTCAGGAGCACAGTAAAGCACCTGAACTTCAGTCATTCCATTTTCACACTTGTTATCTCAGATACCACCCATAATTAACACAAGAGCATAGTGAGTTGCTAACAAGGAAACAAAGCATCCAGGATGAAGGCTGAGTTTGGTTGTGCTAATGATTTCAAAGACTAATTGTTTCCACACTCAACAGCAACAACAGAAAGCACTGCATGGGTTGCATTAAGATATCTTAAAACTCAATCAGAAGCATTATCTCTAACAAAGATTATCTGCCTTTCTTCATGAAACAGGCAAACCAAAAAAATCAAATTCATCAGTATTATCACCTGTCTTCCAACACCCTATAAGAAAGAAAATGCAGCCTTGTTTAAATTTATCGTAGTTTATGCTGCAGTGTCCTTTATTTTGGGCAGTATGTTAAATGCCTGCAAGAACAGAGATGGGCAGGCCCATTAGGTTTTACCCTGGCTAGATGCATTTTTGAAAGCTACATTATATCAGACTAACAAACTGTTTAACCCACAGAATTGATTCTTCTAGAAGGCAACATAAAACTTCCTATCCTTTTCATATCATGTTCTGGTACCATGGGACACAAAGATCAAAGGAAATACCACCATTTATTTCGTTATCAGAGCAAGTTGTGGAAGACTGAGAACTGAACTAAGAAGTTCATAAACAGAAAGATTCCAATTTTATGAAAGATAAATAATAAAAAAACACTATACAAACAGAAGCAATCTTCTCCCCTGTTAATACAAGTGAGTAAATTGGCATAGGTGCATCATTTCACATTTTCATCAGCAAGCTCTTGTCAGAGGTATAAAATCATCCAGAATTTGTCTAAACTTCCTTCCTTTTTCTGCATGACTCTTCCACCATAACACGGAGGTTAAAGTTGAAATATCATCTGATTTTAATCTGGACTGCTGTACTGTACCAACTCCACACTCAAGGGCTGGCAGCATTGCTCACTTTTACATCCTACTCCAGTATATAACATTTAAAGCCTTGGGCATTAATTGCAGAAGAGACATAACTCAAAATGCACTGTTTTGGGTTTACCTTCCCCAATCCTGACTGTACAGGTACAGAGCTCATACACTTGTATTCTAACATAGATCCATGATCTGCCTTTTCAGGGGACTTATTATCCATCCGTATCAAAAGAACCATCTAAAATGCTATGGTAGTACTCTCATCAGGCACACCCTTCTTTCCTCATTGTTGAGGGGATGAGGTTATTGTACTTCAGGTACTGAACTTCATTTCCAGACAGAATTTGGGTACAGTGCTGCTGTCAGGGAGATAACCCAGCAGTCTTCAAACTGGTATTCCCCAACAACCCATCTATAAATACACCACGGGTGCAATTGCCAGTGAAAGCAGAGTCACATGAAGCACCAAGTGGCTCACCCTAACTTCTGAAGACAAGACCAACAGCAGATGACACATTAATTTCATCCCAGCAACCTCAATTTCATCCTAGCAACCTCCCTCAACCACAAAACCATACAAGAAAGAAGGAGATGGAGACAGAACTCCCCACAGTTCACAAGCTGCTGTAGAAGGTAAGTTTCCACCTGGCATTCCCCTGCTACTTTTCCTTAGTCCCACAGTCAAACAGGGGGAGGAAAATAGTGTTTCAGGTATTTATAAAGAATAGCCTGAAGTACTGAACCACTTTATAGTCAAGCCACATAGAAGAAAAATTATGTGAAGAGATAATACTTATATTCAAGAATTTACTGAGGACTTCACGTTGCATGCTTCCACAGATAGCTGCCTAAGCTTGTTAGCAGTGTCAGCTTCTTTATTTCAGATGCAGGCAGCAAGCACGATTCTGGATTCCGTAATCAGAATGCAAATGCATAAAATAATCCTTTACACTGAGATTAAGGAAACAGCATGTATTGCAGAATATTGCCTATCACCCCGCCTGCTACCTTCTCTGTGTTCCTGCAAGTTAAGCAAGATGATACGTGCAGTCAATCACGCCTTGAAACAGATAGCATTTTATGCAGAAATTCCACAAACTAGCTACTTGTTACAGATGGATTTCATTTTATTAGAAGGCACAGGCTGGCTTCAATAGCATAGTCAGAGAGATTTTAAACTGACACCTCCATTAACAACTCTTGGAAGCATAAAAGAATACACAGTTTTGTCCATCAATGCAAAAATTACATATGCATTTGAAAGAAGTAAATGTTGTGAATAGGTTGAATTTTACTGGAAGTAATTAAACAGTGGTTTTTGCAGCATTTTCCCGCTACGGATGATTCTACACTTCCTGCAAATCACCAACCATACACATGAAAACACAGCTAGTCATACCTACGTATTTTGACTTCTTATTCCATTTACAGAGATATCAAAGCGGTCACTTGGTATCATCGAGGTTTTATGAAGGCGTAACATACGCTTAGGACCATTTATAACCATGACGCAAGACAAATATTTCCAAACCTCACCAAGTTATTTTCTTTTGGTGTGCCAGCAGTCTTGCAGAAGACTGCAGCCTAGCTATAAACACTCTTTTCACGTCAGTGAATTAAGATTATATATTCAAGCTGTGTCATGTAAATGCCATCAATTTTCTCTTAAGTTCTTTACAGCTGCACAGCCCAATAAAGAGCTTTTCCACCACAGAAGACCAAAGCCATTCTATTTTTAATGTTTTCTCCGTGTTACTCTGTGCAAAGAGTAGTTTGACAGAACTTTAAGGACAGAAATCACAGTGGAGAATCCAAGTATGCTTAGATTCCAGGGGCATTTTTTCCCCCTGAAATTCGTACTTGAAGGTCAGAAGAAATTTCACAGGGCTTTTTTGTTTCTTCTTGTTAAACTATAGTAACCATGATTCTTAGACAGAAACATTGTTCTAACGCACTAAGTCGTAGGTGTAGCTGGAATAGCATTCATTTCACAGGGATGATGTTAAGGACTCCAGGAAATGCCGACATGCTGCTGAAATTAAGGGCAAGCACATTTCACAGCAAAGAAGGGATCAAACATCTCTCTCAAACAAGAGGTAAAGCCTGTTAAATTATGGACATAAATCTAAACTACGCACCAATGACTGTGGGCAATGCAACAGCTCCAGTAGTGAATCCTACACTTTAACCTGTAGAAGCAACGCCAAGTTGACTCAAAAGTTCTAGTCCATCTCCACCTAAGATATTTGCTCCACCTTGCTGGCTTCCAGATGTTTTCCAAGGTGTCTGAAGGCTGTACGTGAAAGGGACACACCAAGGACCAACAACACAAATACTCGCTCCAGACTTTAAGCCCTTTTCTGGACACTCAGCAAGGCACATCTGAGACATCTTTTGCAATAAATCTGCATACGTGGTGATTTACAGCAAGCTAGGAGCGCTTAATACTGGGAAGAAAGAGCAAGGCATGTCCTGGAATGGCTGAAGACATCTATGCTAGCTCTAAAAACAAATATGAATGTGTTCTGGAAACAGATTTAAATACAGACAAAAAACCCTGCATGTTCTGCAAAAGAATGAAGAACTCAGTGGTTAAATCCATTTAAATAGTGCATCACACGAAGAACAGCTCTGAAGGATGCAAGAGTTCCTGCAAACGGCATGACCATCAGTACTATGGGGAATCTGCTTTGGACTAACTCTAGCCTTAGGTATTAGTCTTCAAAATTGCATGCACTTAATGTAACAATGAAAACTTTAAATCAAATACCTGCGTTCATTTCACATGAGATGCCCAAAACAAAGCTTGACTCATTTCATTGCAGCCTTACTTAAGTACCATAAACTACATTATCTCCTTCTTCTCCCCCATCACTGAGTCTCAGCATAATCATTCTTGTATCTAGAGTAAGTAGCAATTAAAGTTTTAAGATATCACAATGAGCCTTACTGGTCTGAAAAAGAGACTATCCATCTAGGAAGAAGAGGGAAATTACATACAGCTATGTGATAACATACTGTTATCATAGGCTATTAAGATAACATTTGATAAAATACTGTTATTTTATATACTCAATGTTAACTGCAACCTAAAGATCAGCACATCACTAGTATAGACCTCTCAATTTCTGTTCTGTCCACATTTTAAGTTTATCCCAGGTCAAGATGTGGAATTGATTTCTACACAAAACCCCCAAACTATCTGACATATACAACACAATGCCATTAACACCGCTAAAATAAAGCGGAGTACAACAGAGTGTTTGGCAATGAGCTTGGAGAAGGCACTCGAAAATAGCTCTCAGTGTTTCCTTCTTGGCTAACAATTTAGCACTAAGCACTGCTTCACCTGGTAAACAGGCAAACGCTGTCCATCCAGACTGGAAAAATAAAGCAAGAGGAGTGGAAAGACACCAAGCCTGGTATGAAGGAGGGATCCAATACATACAAGAGTGAGACTTCAATTTCTGTATTTCAACACGGCATCTGAAGCATACTGCTCTTCAGAATTGAATCACACGACTTCAATACTGGGTGTGCAAGAGGAAAAAATGAAAGAGGGACTTAACTTTCAGCATTTATAAACCCTCATTTCCCAGTGAATTTTGTGTCCATGTAGGACATAGGAGCACGCTTCCATCTCTTCTCTCTAAAATGAGGGGTTTTCCCCCCCAACAATGATCATGAAACTGATCCTTAGCATTACATAAAAAAGCTTTTTTTTGGTGCCCCCCCTATAAAGATGAAAGTAACAGGGTACTTCTATCTGCAGTGTTTTAACCATAGCATGTGCTCTGTTGTTTCCAAATTAGAGTCAGGATGCCAGCAGAAACTCAGCAGACCCAAGAGATATTCTGTCCCTCTCTCTAGGCAATAATATAAACCAAATCCTCTTAACTGCAGTATTTTTCTGGGATGCAAACTATAGCTTCAAGCCATATCTCAGCAAGTACAGAGTTGGCTGGGGATTGAAATCATTTTCTCACAGATGGTTCTCAGAAGGAGCTGTAGTTCCCCACTCCTGGGCCAGTTCTGTTTGAAACCATGTTCAAGTGCCATCTCTGGCCTCAACACCAGACTGCTGACTTCTGCTCCACATCCACTGATGCCTGTGTAATCTCTCTGACTGGGCTGCTCTCAAGTGAGGATTGTTAATACAGGTGCAAATTGTGTTTAAAAACACATGGGTGAGCAGCAGGTCTCGATACTGTACCTCAGAATACAAGATGCATGCAATTGTGCTCACCACATCTTCTCAGCAACTCCCAAATATTCCAGAAACTGGTAACCTACAGAATTCAACGAGCATGACTAATTAAGGGTTGAAAAGGTAAGCCTTATACTGGGCATTTTCACCAGGAGCAACCTGAACAAAGCTGAAGATTCCCAAAAGGCATGACCTAACAGCAGCTTCCTTTGAGTCTCTGCTTTTTTACTACAGCCCCTCAGTTATAAGCCTATGCTCACAGATCCTCAGAACTTCTACTGTGAAGATCCAGCGTGGGGCAGGGATGATGCTAAGAAATTCTGAAGGGATCTTTTGCCCTGAAATTAGAAAAATGCTGCCCTCGCAGCATTTTACCTCAAAAGAAGGTTTTAAGGGAGAACTCTGACCTCCTGCTTTGAGCCAGTCCTTAATTTACTGAAATGAACTCAACTGTCCAGGTCACCCTAGAGGTCTTTTATGAGGCAGGTAGAGACCACAAACTACAGGAAATAGCAATCAACAAGAGAGCAGCAAACAATACTGCCATAAGAGTGTCCCATATGTTAATCTATAAAGCAGCAGATCACTCCTAAGGTCAATTCATGAAATTAGGGTCTGAATTCACAGGAGGGTGTCTCTCTTCTTTGGCCAAAAGCAGAATAATAGGGAAAAAAACAAACAAAAATGAAACAAACCAACAACAAATAGCAATAAATCCCTGGAAAACATAAGGCTGTCTACTATAGGTCTTCCAAAACATATCTAGAGCTTTCCCAAAATGGACTGTGAATTACCATCAGCTGGATGTTGAACATGTAGAGAAGCTCCAGGCTAACAGCTGTATTTCACAGGCACTGCAGTTTAGAAATAAAATGAATGGAAACATCAAAAGACATTTCTTCAGACTAGTATTTTTTATTTTTAACTAATGATACCTCCTCTTTTGAGTGACAAAAGAGCAGTCTTGTAGTGGGCCTGAAACCCAGATCCCTTTTCCTGCCACACTTGGCGTGTTTCTTCTGGAAAGCAACCCAGGTGCATCTATAATTCCAAAGATATTAATGGAGTCTTTCAATATTTATGCACACCTAGATGAGTGATTATAGTGCTTTGGAAAATGCAGATGACAGATCTAGCTCAAGCCTGGAGGAGCTACTTCAAATAATAGTTACCTGTGCCACCTAAGTAGCTACATGCTTTGAGAGACCTTGGAAAGCAGGCTGAAGATGAGGACACCAAACAAGTGGAAAAAAAACCCAAACAACATTTAATTCAGGAAAAATAAGCTAGTGCTCTTAAACCTAAGACTGAAACTCCGTGACCTACAAGGTCCTTTCCAAACACAATTATTCTGTGAGATAGAGCACAGCTATCCTCAAACATAAAAATCTCATAGGAAAAACAGTTTCTTTAACTGAGCTCCTCAGCTACATTACAGCCACTTCAACCCAAGCAATGTTAGTGCTGGAAGAAGCCTCTGTAGGCAATTCTCTGGCAACTGCAGCGTATTTCCTGCTGTTGGTCAGACTACAGTCAGTTCAGCCTAACTCATATTTGCTCCTATTTTAAGTGATTTTATTGCTTCCTAGGGACATCTAGGTCGGGTGGGGTCAGTGTGCACGTAATATTCCCTCGGTGGCACTTCTGCAGGTGTGGATGCTGCAGAAGGGCAACGCTCTCCTTGCGAACAAAGATACTCAGATTGTTCAAGAAACGTAAGAAAAAAACCAGAAATGATGCAGACAGCTCTTTGTGTGCACACCTTAAAACATGAAAAGCTACCTCCACGCACCCTGGAAAAAAAAAAATCTGCTACAGAAACTCCACAAGGGCAATATAAAAAGACAGTCAACTGAAGATAAAACAGGTCTAAAAAGAAACGCTGCATTTTCACGCTTCACAGGCAGAGACTTTCCCGGTTAGAAAGCGACTAATCAATTCCCAGTAATTATCAGCATCTTCCACCATTCGGCAATTATTCAGCATTCTCCCTTCATCCAACAGCAAGGGCACGACGGCGCTGGGCCCTCTCGGGGGCGCCGAGCCCCGCCGGGCGCCATGCGAGCCGCGGGCAGCGGGCCGGGCCCCGGCTTCTCGCCCGGTCGGGCCGCACCGCAACAGCCGGAACGCCTCGTAAAATGTCGGGAGACGGGAAGAACCCCACCGCCAGCACAACCCAGACGGCGGAGATGTAAAGCGGGCTCCCAGAGACAACCCCCGACACCCCGCAACCCGGGGAAGTGAGCGGGAGGGTTTTCTTCGGGACGCCGCCGGTTCCCGCCGCTCCGCGCCCGCGCAACGCTCCGCGCAGGGGAGGCAGCCGCTCCCCCGCAAAGCTGCTCTTCGCTCTGTCCTCCCCACCCTTCACATCCTTCCTGCCCTTGTTTTCTCCTGCCCGGTGGTTTCTTGGGATAATAACCTTTTGTCGTGCCTGGGGCTGTGGCCGAGGTCCAGCTCCGCAGCAGGGTGCTGGCACCGCTCTCCCGGGGGGTTTGCATCCTGCAAGGGACTGAACTGGGGTGCGTGGGCTTGCGAGAGACCTGGACCCTTTGCTGCGTGGCTCAGGGAGGGTGTACACCCCTTCACAGTGCCAGGGGACAGTGAAGCCCCTCGTTGACTTTCCCCAGTTGCTTTTGTGTTGCCCTGGAAGGGGCTGCTGAGTGCTGAGGGTCACCAGTGACAAGCCACACTGTCCCTTCCTCTGTCTGAAATGGCTGCAGGGCTCAGCACGAGCACCCCTGGGGACAGCAGGTCCTTGCTGAAGCTTGGTGGCCACATGGGCACGCTCCTTCTGGAAGGAGCCATCCCATGGGCACAGGGTCTCTCGCCCAGTTCATCCTGCTCCTCGCAGGGGCTGCGACTGAGGGCAGAGCCGGGACCCGGTGTCACCCTGGCCGGTGCAGTCAGGCTCCGTGCCCTCTGCAGCAGACCCGGCGAGGGCTGGAGATGGGCTGGCAGTACCCAGATTGCCCTACGGGCTGTGGTTTGGCTGCAGGTCCCACTGAGTATCCACGGCCGGGCGCTCTCCGTGGCTAATTGGAATCGCTTGGCTGCCTCCCGGCTCACTCGCCATCCTCACTCGCTCCCTTTGTGCCACGTGCTGGCAGAGAACGTGGCCGAGGGGCGCTGGGAGGGCTGGGGCAGCCCCCTGTGCCTGGCAGAGCCCCTCAGGATGCTGGGGCACCAGTCTTGCAGCTGTTGAGGGGAAATAGTGTGAGTCTCAATGTCTTTTGCCCTTTAAAGGCAAGTAATTAATTTTTTTGGGGATGCTTCTATCACTCAAACCCAGCTGGAGCCATTTAAATGAGTGGAATAATTTGAATAATGGGAGAATTAAATGAACTGCAGAAGCCCAGAGCTCATGCTCAAGGCTGGCAGTTTGGCTGGGTGGTGACATGAAGCTTTGACTCCAAGGTGAGGGCCGGTGGCACTGCAGCGTGGTTTGTCAGGAGCCTGCAGCACCCTTCTCTCCTCCTGGTGATACTTAAGATAACTCTGCTCACTTCAGAGAATCATCTGGGTTGGAAAAAACCTTTAAGGTCTAGTCCAGCCATTAACCTAGCACTGTCAGGGTATCACTAAACCACATCCCTCAGCACCACATCTCCACAGCTCATCCCTGAGGAGCACCCAAAACATTCTCCGGGATGTTGCAACTTGGAAGCAGCAGCCGCTGCTGTGACACAAAGAGCTTTAAGAGCAAGTGTCAGCCGGGCTGTCGGGTCTGCACTGGAAGAACAAAATGAGTTTTTTCTCTTCTGACCGCTGCTGTCGGTGCTGAAACACCTCCTGGGCTAAGAAGGTGGGTGGTAGGTAGAGCTGTGGCTGTGTAAAAATGGAAGCAGGTTGTTTACTGAGCTGCTCCTGCCTGAGGATTTATTCCTGGCCTGGCTGGTGGAAAAATTCTGAATTACTCCAGTTCTGCAGGTGCTGGGGGAGGTGTCTGTCACCAGCTGGGGCACCTCTGGGTGCTGGAGCTGCCACCTTTCTCTCCAGCTATGGATGGGTGCAGCCCGGCTCTGTGGGGAAGGGGAACATCTGCTTGTGTTTTGGTGGGCTTGGCATCCCACCAACCACGTCTGCCCTTCCCCCTCCTTTATTTATAGTGTTTCACCAACATCTGGAGTTTGGGCCGATTCAGCGCTGGCTGACTCTGAGCTGGGGGACAGAGCTGGGTGAAACGTGTGCGGCTGGGAAGGGAGGGAGGGATCCCCTGAGTCCTTCCCAGCATCATGTGGGGGGCTGCAGCATCCCAGCCTGGAGCTGAGGACCAACCTGGGGGTGGGAAGCCCCAAGATGGTCCTTGCTCTGCTTTTCCTACTGCTGGGAGAGCAGCCACGTCTTCACCCCACGGCATAGACCTTGGGGTGCTCTGCCTTGCCCCCTCTCGGCGCTGCTGAGCTGAGTTTTGAGGCTCCCTTGACATTTGCCATCAGCCCTGTCCCTCTTTGCAAAGCATCACCCAGATCCCCCTTGGCCGCAGGGGATGCAGGGCCACAATAGCCCCCTTTCTGGTGCAGCTTCGATGGGGAAAACTTGACTCCTTCCTGGGGGACCTGTTACCCACCAAAAGGTTTGCTTTCTTACTTTTTTTTTTTTTACTTCAATTAAAAACTTTTAAACTTAAATTCTA
>JANHFX010016984.1:13333-76142 GCA_027560015.1 Chloroceryle amazona | reverse complement strand
ATTCTATTCAATATTATTTTATTTTCAAAGTGTATATAAAATATTATTCAATAATATAATATTATTTTATTTGCTAAGTATCTTTAAAAACTGGTTGAATTCATTGGTAAATCAGTTAGAACCAGCAGCACCTGGAGACAATACCCAGATAGAATCCTAGAATTGTTAAGGTTGGAAAAGACCTTCAAGATCTTCAACCTTATACCCAACACCTCCATGGCCACTGGACCATGTCCTAAAGAGCCTCATCTACACATTTTTTGAACACAAAGAATATAGGTGTTCATCATCCTCTGTATCTCAAGCAGGTGAACATTCTTGCACTGGAAGACTTGGATTCACCTGTGTCTCTGGTTAAATTAATGTGGATTCACCACTTTTTCACCACAACAGGAAAATTGTTGTACTTCCTTTGGTTGCTGTTCCACTCTGTATAAAATTTGTAAGTTTTAATTAAGCCAGAGACTAAATAACTCACTAGAATGCACAGGACCCTCACTGGAGAAGGGGGACATGGCTGTAAATTGGGGGGGTTGAGGTGGGGAGGAAGGCATCAACTGAATATTTAGTTGCTCATGCAAAACAAACAGCTTCAAATGGAAATACTCAGACCAATACTTTATATCATCCTTGTTTATCCTCTCTCTTGATATTTTGGACATATTTTCTAAGACTTGAAGTGTATGTATGCACAGACCTCTGTCAGAAGGAAGAACAGAGCATTAAGTCTCCCCTAAAAGAGTTCCTTACCTAAAAAAGCTTTTTCACAGAGGAATTGCTACCTCCTTTGTCAATATTTCTCTGCATCGACCCTTTGTTTTCTCTGTGCCTTTCTTCATGCCTTCTGAAATTAAATACTTCAACTGGTGTTTAAAAACTACTTTTCTAATTCTTACAGTGCTGGTCTTCTAGTAAAACCTCGACACAGGCTTTCACCCTCAGCTCATTACACAGAGAAAGAGGCATGTAAAAAGCCATGAGAAAATATGATGGGTTTATATCTAGTCACAGATTTACGAGTCTGATAAAGGCAAGCATGCACACAGGCAAATGCATTCACTTAGGTATTCACTACAATCAATTTGTACTACAGAAATAACAGTGTCATTACCATCAATTATAATAGACATGCGACAGTGATGAAAAATCCACGTCTCAGCAAAACGAATGCATACAATAGAAAAGGCCAAAAGTAAATATTTTCATCCTTTTTTCCCCAAGTGGAAATTTTCAACAATTTTCATTAAAATTCAATTTTGTATTGTCATAAAGATTTCTATTATTTTAACCAGTACAGATTTGGGCCTTCTCCTGATTGTTTGTTTGTTTGTTTTTACATAAAAGCACGATAAGAAAGCCTTGAGGTACCTCACAGTTGCCTCTGCCTCCTTTTTGTCTCCTGTTGATTACAGTTTAAAGCTCTGGGAGGGAAAACAGATAGCATCTGCTCAAGGGTGTGAGCTTACATGAAATCATAACCTTCTAAAAGAGAAAATGAAGAAAATGTACTTTACTTGCCAAACTTTAACAGTTTCCATCCAACTAGTTTGGGGGGTTTGTTTGATTTGTTTTTTTGGGGGGTGTTTTTTTTGTTGTTGTTGGGTTTTTTTTATAAAAAAAAGTCACATGCTGTGTCACAAACACAAAAAAAATACAGAGTATGAATAAGTTTACATGGAAATGTTACAATAATAATAATTAAAAAAATAGTAAGGGAAGATGCTACAAACAGATGCCCTTTTTATTTTGGGAATCACATAGATGCTGAGAGCTGAAGTAATTCCAGATTTTATTTCTGCTGGAAGTCCCTTCTGAAAGCCAGAAAGAAAAACTACCAAGAAATCCAATCCAGTTTTCAACAAGAACTAGAGATTCCAACTGTTCTGGCTTTATGCCAGGTTCATATGTGCATAGCTCCCCATGAAATTTCATTATGTAGTAGGTACTCCAAGAGGAGTTTGTCAGCTGTAAATCACCTCCATTCCACAGAAGTAACTAATTTGACACTAAATGATGGGGCATCATTCAGTAGGCAAAAAAAAAAAGGAATGAATGATTGATTTAATGCAAATGATTTTACTTGCCTGCAAACTAAAATGCCACTTTTTTCTCAGTCCTTCAAACTATTATTATATAGACATACAACTACAGCATGATGTCATTTGTCAGCCATAAAGAAGACAGTGGTTTCCTCACAAAGTGTAAGATAGGAAGGTCTGTAGAAGAACCTAAATAGAATAGACTTTATATATGAGACTGGCAACACTTAATGGTCACTTAACCATTCCAGTCACATAACTATTACGAGGAAATATGCATGCTTCTGGTCAGGTTAATTGATATCAATAAATGAGCCAGGTCCTATTAACAATAGACTTCACATTTCATTTGTATATAGTCAAGGGTGTGAGACAAGATCCTTCAGAGACCAATCATCCCATCCAGAAAAAAACATCTAAAGACAGTGGGATCACACTCCAGAAAGATTGTATTTTAGTTCTGGTTGAGAAAGTGTTCTATACATCAACTCCAAGAAGAATCTTTACCTAACTAGCTAATTTTTAGATAGATGTAGTCAAATGGGATGATTTCTGTTGACATTAACTAATTAACAGGTGCTAGATACAAGAATCAAAAGCAGAATACTGCTTTATTTTTTAATCTTTATAGCTTTGGGAAGAGGACCTTCAATGAATATAGCTCATATACTTGCCTCACATGGAGGCTCCTCTGCCATCTTATCTTGTGAACTGATTCCTGCCTATGATGTCAAGAGAGTAACTTGGCTTTTTAAAGAATACTCTTTAGCAGGCTTAAGCTCTCTCCTTTGGACAACTGGGTTTAGGATACTTAATAAAGGATTAGGATGCAACAAATTTGATCCCCTTCCAGATATGACCTCTGCAATGGCCTGAAAAGTGCCTTGTCACTGTGATGATGCATCAGTCTGTGCTTGGTCTCTCCTGCTCTGAAACACTGCAGCATCTGAGCTTAAGCAGCCTCCCGGGGCTGGCTATGAGCAGGTCTCACTCTTGAGTTGCCAGCCTGCCAAGCAGGGGATGATTTTGGGGACTGTCAGGAAGGTTCAGCAGGGGGTCATCCATGTCACCCACCTTTTCCTTCTCTAACCCCTGCTGGAAAACATGGCAAAGTATGCAGAGAAATATTGCCCTACTACATAGGGCAAAACCCAAGAGAATGGAACTGTGAAACTCAGAGGGAAATGGATCCAGATGTACAAAATCTCTTCTTCCTGCACACCCTCATAGGAAGCAAAAGTCATAATCCTCATGGTTTCCAGAAAGCAAAGTATCCATGCCCACTTGGTTCCAATGAAATTGCATGTGGTATAAGTTTAGATCACTGGTATATCTCTGTCAAATGATGAATAGTCCCCCAGCATCTCCCAGTCCTTCAGAGCATTGGGCTGTGCTGCTTCCATAGCAACCAGCAGTGCTTAGGATGGGGCCATGGCACTGCAGAGACTCTTGATGCTCAGCAAGCTGGAGATACAGTGCTACAAGCTGACTTTCTCATTTCAAGCCATATAACTGTGGCTAACTGGAAGAACATAAATCCTGCCATAAAAATAACGGGGCTTGTAAACTGCTAAAAGGATGGGAGGAAGGAGAGGAAACCAAAACATCTAATGAGGAGTATTTGCTGTTGCTGTGAGTGCGAGAGGGAATTCTGGATTTTTATTTTGGAAAACCATGACCTTTCCCAGAGGGTTACTTAAATATTTGAAGCTACAGTGATCTCAAATATGCGCTGATGTATATTCTTATCAGAAATTACTGTGGAAATTATGCTTATGCTGCACCCAGTAAAGCACGTGTTTACAGTTAATTTAATTTTCCTATTGAAAATGTATAAGCTTATCAGTTTCACCTTGAAAAACACAACAGGAGAAAAATAGCATAGCTTATTTAGAAAATGGTTTTATTTATAAGAACATTTCTTTGTATCTTTCAACTTTATGGGAGGACATGACCTTAAAAAAGACAAGCTGCCACAAAAAAAAAAGATTGGGAAGTAGAGATTTCAGAAATGTCTTCATGTCTTCTGCTTCTGGGAGACTCTTTTCCTTCCCCCATGTTCCACATTTTTCACAGACTGCTGTTCAGAAGCTCTGGTTGCTTTTCTGCACTAAATGTACTTAAAAGTACTAGCTATCCTGAACAAGCCTTGAAGCTTGTTAAGGAGATGTGCAACATGTACTTATCTTATTTGAGTAAAAATGTAGTTTCAAGAAACAGCAGCTTTTGTGCAAGGCCAGCCTTCCTTATCTACTCATTACCTTCCTTATCTACTCCTCTTATTGTTCCTGGAAGTTTAACTCAGAGGATTTAGTGATTCTATCTACAACCCCAACCCTCCCCCCCAACTTCTATCACGTCACAAAGAAAGGGTTTAGTTGGAAGCAGAAAAGTTCTGGCCAGAGCTGGGTCAGAGAAGGAAGTGACATCTTAATTTTTCACATCATAATATTACAGTCACAGAAACTAGAAAATGCAGAATGTCCTTGGGAAATGTAAAATGAGATAATTAGGCCTTAATTGCAGAAGGTATTTTAACATGGTAAGAAGTCATAGTCTACCCTTAGTTCTCAGCTGAGCAGAGCACCCATTACACGTGCCTGTAAATACAGAATTAATAAAAAAAGGGTTTTTTTGGTTTTGTTTTGTTGATTTTTTGTTTGTTTGTTTGGGTTTTTGTTGTTTGTGGTTTTTTGTGTGTGTGTGAATGGTTTGTTTATTTGGGTTTTTTTGGTTGGTTTTATTGTTTGGCTGGTTGTTTTTTTTTAATCTGGATAAAGCAGAGTTGACGGACTTACCATAAGCCAGATCTCATTTCAGATAAATTTCATTCTTAACTGAACTTTGGGGATGTGCATTAGTCATGTGGAAGATGGGTGTACGCGTTCGATGGCTAAGTTGAGCTGATACTGGGTTTTAACAAAAGAGATTCTTGCTTTACTGCTGCTGGCTCCGAATGTGAATTTCTGCTAAATGACACAAGAAAATTCAAATTAATTTAAAACAATACCAGCATGCACTCTTCACTTTGGCATCATCACTAAGGCAGCACTCCCTGGTACCCCTTGAGACCCACCTTTCCCATCATTTCCAGCTGAAATTCTCAAAAACCCCTTTGGAGTACAGAAAAAAAAATCATATGAGCTGTGCAGAGCTGTCAGTGAGAAGAAAAAACTGAAACGTGAGAAGCTACAGAAGTGAGAAAGAACCAATTTCAATCGACATTTTTACCTGGCAGAAACTATACCAGAATATAGAAGGCAAGGAGCAAACCATTGTAAAGAGCAATACACGAGCAAGAATGGCTATATCTGAAAGTACTTGGGGAGATGCAGACATGTGTGTCTGCATCTTTGCTCCCTTGAGGTCTGTGTAAAAGAGTCACTTAATGGGACAGCAGCACCATCTCTGAGATACTTGGGAAAAGAGTAAGAAATCTATACCAAATCCAACAAAATCCATATAATTCTGGGTTTACAGTAATTGGCTAGTTCTTTCCTATCAAAAAAAGTCAGGAAAGGTGTAAACCTGTGCAGTGCTTAGGAAATCAGGGGAAATGGTAAAAGAAAAGGAAAGAAAGACTTAGAGATCCATAGTGCTGCATTTTATTTTTATCTCATTAACACTGATAAGAACTACAAAGTATATTTCTACAGCCAGGCACGTTTACACAGTGTTTGTGTATCAAGTCTAGCATATATTCTGAATATAACCAACCCCTTTTAATGCAAGAGACCCCTGACCATCTTTGCTGTTCAATTAATAGGACACTAACCATGTAGTTTTTGTGTGTGGTACTTACTCTCCCAAACAGTGTGCAGGCATAGTTTGGTATCAAATAGCTCATAGGGTGGCATGTGGCTTTTTTCAGGGAAGAAAGAGCATCAGAGTAGATGGCAAAAAGCCATCCACTTGTTCTTCAGGGCTAGGGAATGATCTTGCTTACGCTAGTTCACAGCATGTCTCTCTCTCTCTCTCTCTCTCTGGCTTTGACCAGAAGTTGTTACATCCTGAGCGTAAGAAACATTTCCATGTGATAGTTTTGTCAAATCTGATGTGTTCTTTTGGAAAGCATCAGTTCTGATGAGTCTTCCTTCCTTTTGTAGTTGGAAACTTTATTGCAGGAAATTCCTGATTTTTATCCCCAAGTCCTTCTTCTTCTTCAAGAGCAGCATTCCATTTTGCTGTCTGACATGTTGACCTACTGGCATATTGACCACTCCATCCTACTGTGATGTTTCAGATGTTTTTTTTTCTGCTTAAAATATCTAAAACCTCCACTAAAGTTAAAGGGATTTAATGAAACTACAGGTTAATAAAAGATTTATTCAGGTCTTTGAAAACATATATTTATTTGCCTAACATAATTTCCAAATAAATTAATGAGACTCTGAAGTAGAGTTAGTAGAAGAAGAAGAAGATGACTCCATGGCTGTAGAGATGGTATTCTCATTATTCCAGGCTTATTCCAGCAACTGCCCTGGAATGAGGTCAATTCTATAGGCTACTAAGCAACCCTGAGAAAATTAAGAAGATCCTCAGTTTCCCTTTGAATCAATTTGTCAAAATAGCTTAGTGACTGCAGAATTAAATACCACTGTGATTATGGTAATTACACTGCGGCCCGACAAGTTTTCCCTGTTCTTTAACAGTAGGTTGCATTAGAGATCCACAGAATATTTACTCTTCTTACAAAAGGAATTTGGAAACCTTGTCGGATTTCAAAGGGTTTCCTTCTCCTGAGCTGAGTTGCTCTGCAGGAGACATAAGTATGTACTGACCTAACTGCTAACTATAATAATAGCAACAGTAAAAAGTCATTGAGCGTGTAACACATTATGGGCAAATCTAAATTGCCATGTAAGGCAATTTAAACGTACAGAAAGTTTCCTCCAAAACCACAGAGAAACGCGAGCCTTGCAAGGTATTGAAAATTCCACTTTATCAGCTGCAAATTTGCAAGCAATCCATAAACTTCAATGTTTTTTGGAAAGCTCTTTCACAAGTGCGTAAAAAATGTTCTCAATGTCAGTAATAAATGACAGGCAAGGAATTTTGGCAGCAAATGTTTCAGCTGTCCTCATGAAATGGATGAATATTTCCCTCCTTACATTAATTCATGTTACAGCACGTACATGGGAGAATGATAATAGGATTCTTCCCTCGTGCTTGTCATGTATAAAATATTGTACCTCTTCATAACATTAAAAGGGTGACTAAGGCCAGACATTGCTTAAAAAGAAAAGGGAAACCTAAAGGTAACATCTTCAGTGTGAAATGTGGTATTCATGAACACTGTCAAATACCAACCTCATCTCAAGTGCTGGCTCCTGCTAATTCTTACTGACAACTGTTCTTATGCTTACCTTGAGACATTTGGTTTTAAATGTCAGACTGGTTGGATTTTACTTCTTCCCTAAACATTCACCAAGATGAGGAACATGTTCTCTAAAAAGAAAAAAAAAATATATATATATAGAAAAGAAAAAAGAAACCATGTGCAAATCTGAAATGTGTGAAATGTTCTGTAAGGAAATTTCCTTTCAGAGAGAAATTATCCAAAGTAAATTATTTCTTTCTGTACCTCCCGAGACTGCAAAATAGAGAAGGTTTCTTATATACAGTATCCATCTATATGTGGAAACATAGCAGTCTCCTAATAAACCTGCTTTTACAGCACTTGCACTGGTATATTCAAGTCCTTGAGAGGAGGAATGGGCATGATCTCGACCCTTCCAGTCTCTGTGGGTCTCTGCAAAATCTGCTACCTCGCTTATCCCTGCATGTTCCGTGGCAAATTGAGATGCTCAAAAGGGGGTTTCCAAATGCGTACTGGACTCTCCATAACCCCTTGGAGCAAAAGAAATAAATGCCCGTGCACATTAGGAAATTAATCATTCATTTTGATGGCTTTTTAACTCTCAACAGAATTCCTCCTCCTCCTTTGCATCCCATTTAAGTCCTCTCAGTAGTGCCGTACCAGAGCAGAAGTGAACTTAATGGAAGGAGTGGAATTCAGTTATTTCATATCAAGACCAGTTTCTTTTCCACGCAGTGTGCTTTCATAAGGCCTCCAAGGTTTATACCCCTTTCTGGGACACGTGTGGAGTATCCATTGGCCGGTGTCATATTTTTGGCAGAGATTCATCCTTCCGTATGCATCTTCACAGCACTTTATGGAATTAAATACTGCATTAGGGACAACAGGGTCACAACAGAGACAACTAAAAGCACCACTGGAATATTTTCTGACAGATCTTGGAACTCATTTTACCTTGTGGCAGGCCTCCAAGGAAATTGCACTTCAGTAGAGACTCAGTGCATTTTCCTAAACAGATGAGAGTAAAATAATCATAATGTCCAACAAACCACTCTTTGAAAGTAGAGCACTAGATGATGGTTGACTTGGGTAAACCCAGAAAACAGTGCTTCCTCCTGGTGAACTTTAGAGCTGGTAGCTGGCACCTATTTATTTTTTTCCCTCTCTCCTTCTCTGTGTCTGTTCGTGAATGACTGTGTCTGACCACCTTCCACTGCCTAGAGTGAAGTACAAAATCTGTATTTCTGGATGTCATTGTAGTGGCCATTGGCATCAGAAAATGTTCATCAAGTCCAACTGTTCACTAAACATTATCATGACCACTAAACCATGTCCTGAAGTACCACATCTAGATGTTCTATGAACCCCTCCAACAATGGCAATTCCACCCCCTCCCTGGGCAGCCTGTTCCAAGGCCTCACTGCTCTCTCAGTAAATAAATTTTTCACAATACTCAACCTAAACCTCCCCTGGCACAACTTCAGCCCATTGCCTCTTATCCTGTCATCAGTTACCTGGGAGAAGAGACCAACCCCCCCCTCACTGCACCCTCCTTTCAGGCATCTGTAGAGCAACAAGGTCTCCTCTCAGCCTCCTCTTCTCCAGCCCAAACAGCCCCAGCTCCCTCAGCAGCTCCTCATCAGACATTTTCTCCAGACCCTTCACCAGCTCTGTTTCCCTTCTCTGAACTCGCTCCAGCCCCTCAATGTCTTTTTTTATCCTGTGGCACCACCAAATAAAAGAATGCTATGAGAGAATTAGCACACAACAGTCAGCAACTGAAGCACTGAAGGTACTTAATGAACAAGCAATCCTCAAATTCTTCTGCATTAGACATCTAGGTGTTCCTGTGCATATTTTGATCCCTGTGGGATTCTTCTGGAAGGTCAGTATTTTCCTTGCCAGTTGCCAATCCAGTTTGGAGATGTGTGCAAAACCTCACCCTCTATCTTTCTCCAGAGGCTTTGTAGCCATCCTCTGCTGGATGTGTAGGCATAGAGATAGCATCATACGCTGCTACATGAAGGATCTATAGCTGTTGCTGGCTCTCATACAGATTTGGCTGTATTTATTTTCATCAGACACATTGCACTGTCACTGATCAAACTGCGAACTTTAGTTCCATAGAATATGCACAACTGAATTGATCTTTAATTTGAGTTAAAACCAAGGGGTCACTGATGCAGCTGGTGGAAGCAGATTTCAGTTCACAGCCTCTACTGTTTACCCATCTCTAAAGCAGACTCCCTAATCTTTTATGAACATGATACTGGTGGGTCACTGTGTCACTGACATCTGGAGATATCCTACATACAGCTTAGATTGAATAACTTACTTTCTCTTCCATCAGTATCAGATAGCAAACACTTAGCTAAAGGATTTCCCCATAAAGATCCAGCTTTTATTTTCCATGTTTTTCTTTTAACTTCTTTATTTAGCAGTAGTGGAAATGTTGCTTCAGTCAATAAGGTCAATAACGCATCTCTTTTAAAAAGCTGGATTATATGAAAGCAGGTTCAGATCCTTAGTAATACATACTGAGGGAGTTTATAGTTTATGTGTTTATCCTGTGTGCTGTCTAATTGCAACATAACTATGAAGACAATAAATTAAAGCTACAAAATGAAGTGTTAGACATGAGTTTTACAGCTGGAGACTAGGTAATGTGGCAATTGCAGGTAGGCATCCACCTGTACAATTAGAAAGGAGAGAACAATAGAAGTAATTAAAATTAGAAGGCTAATTTAGGTGGGAAGGGGATTGTAATTAATGTCATAATCCAATTTGTTTTCCTTGTTAACACACAGAACTCAACATGCTCATTACCATATGCTCTGTGTACACAGAATCCATGCCATGTGCTATTAAACATGGCAAATTGTATTGTAACATAGCCAGGATTAGATCAAATCCTGTTTCAGCTATGTGCCTAAACATGATCCCCAGTTCATTGGGATTGTGTGATCCTAAATCTCCTAGCAATGCTTCTAGAAACCCAAGATTCCTAACCCCCTAGCTGCCATTTCTTCTGCTAACTGCTGTGGTCTTCAGTCCTGCAAACATCAGAATTCCTAGTTTGGCTTGATAGCCCCTAAAAACTTTCATTTGGAACTGATGGCTCAGCCCTAATAAATGTATAAGTGATGCAGCTGTGGATGGCAGGGAGTTGCTTTGTACTTAGGAATGATTTAAACTATTGTTATCTGACCTGTAGCTTCTCCAAAAGCTCTGGGAGTAGAAGGCGTTAAGAGTCGTGAGGATGCCAGGATTTCTTTGGAGATACAAACCTCTTGTGACTGGAACACTGAAGCAGTGGAGATCAGGTACAAAATCCTTATATGGGAAAAATATGAGATCTTTAATCATATTCTTGATGTTAATAGCTATCATTCTTTCTTCCTCTAGTGAAAGTCTTAACATTTTGTGTAAACAGAGGATATTTAAGAGTAAAAGAAGGTAGGCTGCTTTCAAAGCTAGCACAGGTTAGGATCTCAGTGGTAAAATCTCTGCTTTACATGACAAAAGAGATTTGAATATATGTTATACAGGTCTTAAATGACTACTAATCTCTCGATTAGTGAGGTCAGAGGCCAAGGTAAAGGCATGATGGAACCAAAAAGCAGTGATTTCAAGCTCTCTCCTAGAAGAACATGCAGTCACTTCTTAGTTCAGCTCAAGGAATGAGATTAGACCAGTATAAAGTGTTTGTGGTTAACCAGATAATTACTTATATTATGCTGAACTGTTCTTTTTGATCCAGTTTGTTTTTTCTTTTTTTTTACTACATTGAATTATTAGTGACATTTTCTAGAAGGGATTTCTTCTGTATACCCATTTATTCTGAACTTTTGCAAAGTGTGTTTTTCTTTTTAAATTTCTCAAGAATTTGCTGTAGGACCTTCTTATAACACTTTACTTAAACTCTGGGAAGCCTAAGTATTTTACAGGATATGGATATATGTGTTTCACTACTTTAAGGTCTTATTTCCCACAATCCTCCTATTTCAGAGCAACATTTATTAATAACGTGACTCATGTTTCTGCAACAAGCCTCAACATTTCTGTTCCCATAAATTAACAAATCCCATGGAGAAGAAAACTACTAAATGAGTTGTTTCTCAAGAGGCTGGGTGAGGCTTACCCTTGGAAAGCAACACTGCAAGCCAAGGACAGTATGTATAAAAGCACTTCATTGAGTACATTTTTCACTTCATGGAGACCTATCAGCCCTCCAGGCAGATTCCTCCCATGTTTTCTCAGCACACCCATAAATCTTGAAATCCCTCCCACTGAAAAAAAAAAAAAAATGACCAACAACCCAACAAAAAAAAAAAAAACCAAACAAAACAAACAACAAATTATACTTACCCAAGCAAGCACAGCAAATCAGCTGGTATGGCTGGCCAGATCTGCTTTTATTAAAGACAGATAAATGTGTGGGTTGATCCTTGAGAAAACATCACAAGCTTCTTGCTGACAGCGATGACATATTTTGACACTTGAGTTTTATGATTTGCAACGTCCAGCCTTTTCATGTTCAAAAAGAAAACACAAGCTTTCTGAAATCACTGGAGTGGGGAGAAAAAGGGTCCTTAAAAGAAGAGCTCCTCAGTACATACCACAGGCTGAGCAAACAAACTTTCCAGAGGAAGTCTTCATTTCCAGAGCTTAAGGAGATCCTTGTAGCAAACAGTGCTGACAAAGTGTATCTATATCATCCATTTGTTAATCTGTATTACTTCTTTTAGTGCTTCTGCTGTTGGAAGCCAATTCTGTGATTGCAGTGCATTTGCTCTGGAAGAATTTCTGCTGTATCATGCACTAGGGAGAAATAACTGTAGAGTACAATTTAACTCTCTAAGCTGAGGGGGGAAAAAAAATGAATAGTAATTATTCCCGCTTGCTTGCCTTTCAGGAAATATGCATTTTAAAGGCTCGTGTAACTATAAAAGCAGTTGCATGCTGAGCAGTTTTGAAAGATTTTTAAACAGTTTGAAATTCATGCTATTTACTGCCTCACAAGGACCACTGACAAATAGGATGGGTTTGGATCCACTGTTTACTTTTCATAAATCAGATGTGATTGAAACAGGGAACAGAAGCTTGAATCTCATGAATCATCTGCTTACATATGGTTTCTCTGTTTCAGGATTGTAAACATTTGCATTATTGGAAGCTTTCATGCATAAGAGCATTCTCTCACACACATAGCACTATCTGCTAGTCAACAAGGCTGAGAGCAGAAAGCTCTTTCGTCCTAATTGGAGTACTAATTATTTGTGGCCGTTTCATTCCTATACTGGAAAAGGATATAGAATATAGTCGACTTCCAGGAGTGTGTTGGTATAAATTGCATATAGGGTAATCGAATAATTTCTTCTGGAAAGGACCTTTGGAGGACACTGAGTGCCACTTTCTGCTAAAAGCAGGTGTAACCTCAAAGTCAAATCAAGTTGTTCAGTGTTTTTTCCAGTCAGTTTTTGAATATTTCCAAAGTTGCAGATCCCACAGTCTCTCTGGGCAACCTGTTCTGCTGCTTAGCCACTTGTCCTTCATGTATCTGGAAATGGCATTCTAAAGGAGTCTTTCCAGAGTCCTCCCAGAGGTCATGTGAGGCTGACTAGCCTACTGTTCCCTTCATCCTTCATCTTGCCTCTTTTGAAAACAGCTGTAACATTTGCTCTTTTCTCATCAGGAAATTCCTGTGGCCATAGAAGACAAATCCCTGCCAGCAACACCAGCAATAGAGTCAGGTGTTGATCCACAGGATCCACAGCTCCTCTTGACTGTTTCCCCCTTGACCAGCAGGGTTGAGGAGAACACCAACATCTCTTTGCCCTGCATTCTAACCTCAGGGACCATGTAGTTTGATCTCCTCAAGGTCTCCTTTGACAGTATTGCTGACACCCATGTGGACAAAGAGAAATCAGGAGTAGCCTGAGTCCTGGGTGAAGCTTGTTGAATTCTCCACAGTGTTCTAGGTTTGGACCTTAGGTGAGCAGCAAGTCTCACAAGACAGAAAATCTTGTTGGCAGACGTCTTTCATCATCTTTTACAGCAAGACCTTTATTACCCTTGCTCTCTAAGTCACTGGCTGCAGCACCTGGGGCAGGCATAATCAGTCAGGGTGCTTCCCCCACAGTGCCTATTTCTCCTTCCCTGCTTCCAGACCCCATTTTTCCAACCAAACACATCTAAGGAAAAACATTTTTTTTTTTTTTTTTTTTTTGGTGCTAGAAGTCACCATCTTCCAGCTCCCACTGTGGCTGGACTCCCAGTCCTCCCTTCCCTTGAGTACAGCCACTGTCTGCCCTTCATTCAGGGCAACACGGGGCTGGGATTCTTGTCCCTAAAGGCTCCCTGCAAAATAAACTTATTGACCACCCAGTCATCCTCCCTGCTGTGACATGGTATGCTCTCCTCAACCCACTCTGGTCCATTGATGTCTTCAGATCACAGCTACTGTAGGTGAGCCTACCCCTGTCCCAGCCCTGGTCTCAACACCATCCTTCCCTGCAGCTCAAGACCTGCACAGCTCTGTCCTCCTCCAGCACCCCCCCGGGTTAATTGCAATGTCTAATCCACTTTAAAAAGGACTGAAATTTGTTGATTTTTATAAGAAATTTAGTTCAAAATTTCCCAGTTTTTGTATTAAAAAGCATATGTCTGCACGTCTGTGTACGCACAAACAGACACAGGCAAACAGGAGGTTTCTGATTAAAGACAAAAACTGATGTCAGTTCTGAAATTACCACTTCTGCAGGACTGAGGCAAATTGTCTTGCTCCCATTTCAATCTCTTACCTTGGTTACAAAGACTGTAAGAAGTCACACAGTACAATCATCACTTACTGAAGTGACAAATTTCTAGGTAAGAAATGACTTCATGTTCTTTCATGAGCTGTCTCATGAATTGTTACCCCGAAGCTATTTCCACGTGAATTTTGAATTTCCCACCTCGCTGTTCTGACAGCTTTTGAAGAACTCTTCTTTGTAAGGTGCAGCATCCAATCAAGAAAAAAACCTCTGCACTCTAGCTCACATTTAATGTCCATTTAAATGCCCTGACTACTTCCAGCTTTGGAGTTTCCCTTGTTGAAATTAACATCAAAAATGGGTTTGCTGAAGTTCCTTCCACAATTTGCATTCTTCACCGATGCACACTGAAGAGTTCATAAAAATGCATCACGGACCCATTTAAGTATGTGATTAACTGTTAATATGAGACATTAACTTGCAGCGCTTTGATAGAAATGATCATGTACAATTATATTTGATGATGGTAATTCATAATTATCATTTTTGTTACATTTTTAAATTACAGTATGGCAACTGCTGGATATTAAAAAACTTCTGTGTAAGTTGAAGGCATAAATGCTGATCTAAGGCTTGCTTACTCTCCTGTCATGACCACCATCATTGATAGGTCACGGAACTCATCTCAGTTCTGCCCATCACAAGAGCATGTCTTGGACCCCTGAAGGATCTCATAGCTAAGCTGTGATTATAAAATCTGACAGGTACTGTTTATAAAGTATTCTGGGCAACTTTTTCTCAAGAATCACTCATACAGAAATTGTTTTCAATAGAAATTATTTTGATATTCAGTGGACAGAAATATCATCAGCCATGGAGAGTTTTTGTTCCTATCTTTGCCTAAAGAATTCTTGTGTGAAAGAAAAAAAAAACCAACCTAAGTCTGAGCTCATGTTTAATTGTAACTACAGAAGGCACACCTGATCTATGGGCAACGCTGAGGAAAAAAAAGGAAACTTCTGAACCACATAATGCAAGTTTCTCTGAAACTTAATATATGACTCATTATCTTTCTCCACTGTGGAGGAGATGCAAAGACCAGAAGAAGAGCTACAGGTAAGTAGTGCTTCACTAGCATTTAAACTCCCTCCTTCAGTTTTAGCAGTGAATTTTATCTGTATATAATCTCAGACAGAAATTTACATCCAAAAAATAGCCTTCTTTAAGTTCAAGTAAGATTAAGACCTCAAGATGGAAGACTGGTACCTCAGGTTTCTTCAGGTTTTCCTTCTACTGTATCTTACTGCTCCTCACAAGTACTTTGCTGCAATAATAATTTTTCAAAATTCATATTTTCCTGAAGCTCCAAAGAGGTCATACTGATGATGGTTAGGATATTGCACAGCTTGTAATTGTTGTAATGTTTAGAAGTAGTTGAGAAGTTTTGAAAAGAAGCAATCTTCTTTTTGTGTAAAAGTCCAGTTTCTGTGAAAACAAAAAGAAAAGATCTTGTGATTAATTCCTTCATTTATAATATCAGACAAAAGTTCACTATTTGTCAGAAAAGATTTTAAAAAAATCTGGGTTTATTACTTCTCATTTTTAAATTTATAGTTATTTTGGCATAAATGTATCAAAAATAGAACTATTAATCTCTGTTCAGAATCCTTTGCTTCATATATTTGTGATTTCAGAGTAGAAATACAAGTGCTTACCAAGTGTATGCAATTGGACCCCAATAGTGAGCCTCGATGCCTTATAAATGAGGGAGAAATCTGGCAGATTTTTTGATTTGTATAAATATTTTATAGTCAGGAAAATAATTCTTCTTCCAGAGCTTGCTTCAAATAAACTTCTTAATAAATGCAGGAAAGTAAAACCTGGATATTCACATATAAACACTAATGCCTGCTGATGTATATTTAAATACCATTATTGAAGTTGTTAAGTAAAGCACAGAAATAAAAATAAATAACCAAGTTATTTTTAGTGCGCAATCATCATCATCTTCCTTCTGCATTATGGTAGAGGGTTTTTTTGGATCACTTTAGAAATGATCCCTAAACTTCCACCTCATTCATCGCATATGATGACAGCAAAGATGGACTGGTGCACTACGACTTGTATAGTTCTTCTTGTATAGTTTATTAAATACATAAAATGGAGAGAAAGAAAAAGAAGCATGAATTCCTAATAATGATCAGCATGCTCCCGAGTCAAGAGGAAGACCCTAGTTTAAATTTCTGCTCTGAATAAAATGGTCATGAGGTCATCATCTGACAACCAGTCCTGCAGTTCACCCCGGACTGTGCTCTCTTGCTACCTTGCCAAGGCTGTAGCAAGATACAGGATCTGTTGGAGGTCTAAAAATTGTACTTTTGAATGGATCTTTAAGCGGTTATTGCTATGTAGAAGGCCTCTGATGGACCATAGGGAAGAGAAAAAGTGATCAAAGGCAGCGTAGTTAGGAGCTGTCTTACTGGAGGAAGACATCAAAAGGAGGTTTTGCCTCATGCTCTGGGTTACTTTGCCCGCACTGAGCAGGGATAGACAGGATTATCCCCAAAATAGAGTGCAAAAGGACTGTCTGAACAGCATCTCATGCATCCCTGGTTGCCAGGAGTGCTGCACAGAATTCCGTGCATTGACTTGAAAGAGGATGTGTCTTCGAAGCAGTATTTCCTTATACCACAAGGAAAGCAAGGAGGTAGGTTGACCATGTTAATCATGACACCAATTGATTTACCTTGCCCCTGCATCCTCCCTTTTTGTACTGCAAACCAAGATGCACACACAATTACACCCTTTGCTTTAACCTTAGAATTAATTTTTCAATTTCTAACAAACTGTTGGTCAATTTACATGTGTATCAGGTTCTTTACACAAAGACTCTAACTGCTGTTAGCTGTGAGAGTAATAACATTGAGGCAGCTCCTATGAGGGAAAAATGTTAGCATTCAGCTTTCTAATTATTAACACAATTAATCTTCTCTCTTGCTGTTTTTAGAATTCCAATGAAACTATTTAAAAATTGAGAACCTGCTACATGGGAAAAAGAAATCTTAATTGGGCAGGATGTGCAGATTTTCTAGACATAATTGAGGGTTCAGGTTAACTACTCCTTGCCAATGCTATTGTGAACTAGGAGAGTTACTTTTTCTACCTCCCCTGTAATAGAGCAGGAGTGAGGGACTTGGGTTTAAGTCCCCAAAGAGCATTCGCAAATGTGAGGCAATTATAATAATTATCCACAGGATCTGTGTGCACAGCAGCAGTATAAAAATGTTGCAAGTTGGATGCATGATGGAAAACAGGACGATTCAAGACTGAAATGTCACAACAGTAGACAGTGTTATGATAAAGGTCTCAAAATCACTTGAGCATAAATAAAACAGACGCTTTTTCTTTTCTTCTTTATGAGTATAATTCCCAATTGATATAAATGGGAGTGAATAAATAAATAAATATCCCTAAACCAAACCAAAAAAAAAACCCAAAACAACCCCAACCAAAATGCACGAAGTAACTAAGGCAAATAAATAAAAAAGAAATTAAAAAAAAGAGAGAATATTTATACAGGAAATGCTCCCTGGATTAGTCTGTGGGTCTTTCTCTTTTTCTGCCCTTCCTTTTCCTCACGCAAATCCCTGCCAGGTTCTTCTGCATTGATGCCCACAGAAAATCAAACAGCCACCAAGGAGAAGACTCTGTTACAACCAGGGAGCTAATTTTATCCATGAAACTGAAGTGTAGTGATGGGGAGTTTCTTAGAAGCATGCACAATACAACTGCAGCGATGCTAATGACAATCACCAGTCACCTCACACTGAGAAATTCACCCTCTGCACAGTCTGTGGCAAGAGGGGAAGCCCTTTCTCACAGACAGTCTGCCAGGCAACCTGTGCCATTGCTTTCCAGGGCAGGATTTCAGCCAATAATTATGACATTATTTCAATGTTACCATCAGTAGGACTCCATCCTTTAGTAGGATCACACAGGTACAGCCCTGTGCTTGTCTATATACATGAGGCCATTGTGTGGAAGAGCTCACAGGGGAGCAGGGGGAAGGGAGCAGTGCTGTGTTTCCTCTTACAGCAGAAATTAAATATTTATTTAAGATATCTGCTGCAAAACATTTGAATTTTATTATGATGGATTCAACCTGAAGACTACAGCAAGCATCATAACTCTACAAGCTGCCTTTTTCTGAAGAACATCTATACAGGGAGCTACTTAATTCAGTTGTAAACTGAATATTTACAACATCTTGCTGAAAATCTGGTTGGGTGGAATGAGTAAGCTTTATACTACAGTTGCCAAACTTTTCCATTCACGACTCCACTTCTGTCTGCATTTCCAGGCTCGCTTCCAGATTTCTTAGTTTGGGAAGTGCTGCTCTAAGACCTTGAATTAAAAGCATATCTTGACATCTACCCTGACCTTTAGAAATAGAATAGTTGTTGTAGGACATGTTGAAGGGGTGATAGATGAAGGGGCAAGAAAAGTCCGTAGGAAACTCTTTTCTCCACCCTCAAACAAAATTTTAATTCTAAAATCTTTTTCTTACTGTGTTTTCTTTTTGAGATGCAGCTTGCTGCTCTGTGTGTGCATTTGTACGTGTCAATTTATCAATGTTCCCATTGCCCATTAATAACTTTGCAGTAATTGTCCAGTTTATAAGAAGGGCAGAACTCTCATTCCTCCAGGTTTCACAGAAACAAATGCCAAGAAAATGAAAAATTACTTTTTAGTGGTTTGCCTTCTGAGCTTTTTCCCCATCACTGGTCAGAGTGTTGGAGAATCCATCCTTCTGAGATCTGCTTTGGAGATCCCACCTCCAGAGCAGCACAGCTCACTCGTACCTTATTCTTCCTCTAGCACCAGGAAATCCAGCCATAAGACACAAAGCCATGGGAACCCAGGCTTTCTTAATTCCTCCACTCAGAAAATATGCATTATTAATTGCTATTGGGCTGGCACCTTGAGGCTAAATGTGACACAATTATGGCAGTGCTGGATTGGATGCGAGTAGAGGGAACCCAGAGGGTTCAGCAAGGCCAGGTAGATTAAGAAAGAAGATCTTGCTGATCCCACAGTGTCTGCCAGTGCCTGGAGGCATGCACTGTGGAGGTTAATGCATGATAATCCATTTTGCACCCACTATAAGGAAAACTGCCAGCTGAACTGACTCAAACCACCAGGAGACAAACTGAACTGGTTCTGATGGTGACTGCAAACTGGAGGAATTTAGAGAAATGGTTCAGAGCATGGTTTGTGAACCTCCCCTCCAGTCTCCTGGTTTCTGCAGCAACTGCCTGTAAAACCAAATGCTCAGCCTAAAATATTTAGTCTTGTCCTTGAGTAAATCCAAATGCTCAGTCTAAAAATATTTAGTCTTGTCCTTGAAAATTCAGTTAAACTGAACAGCATAAGGTGCCTCTTCACTTTGCCCATGAACAGTATTGTACTTTGTATCACTTGCTATCTTTGGACTGTTTTCCTACAAAGGCAAAATGCAAATAAGGAAATTAAAATGCTAGGTTTAAACTTATGTCCCATTTTGCACTAAGATCAAAGCTGCAGCCATTGCAATTTATCATCACCTGATCTCTAGAAAACCAATGGGAAGTAGATGAACATTCATTTCTGCAGCTGTTTTGCTGAATAACCATAATAATGTCGTTGTTAGACACGAACAGCACACATCAGCTCTGGCAGAGGAAAAAAAACATGCCAAGCTCAGTACCTCATAAGCTTTCACCTTCAAGTGTTTGCATCTACTATCAGCACTTCTCCAGTGCAAATGACAGTAGATGGCAGCTGTCACTTTAAGTGCATCTGGTGTTCCAAATAAGCAGGGACTCCCAAAAGGTGAGTTTAAGAACAATTTTGATTCCACCCGTGACTAAATGTTGTCAGTTTGCTGGACTAGAGGGAGGGAATCCCTTTGATGGCTGCAAGTGAGAAGGAAATTATTATGATTAAAGAAGTAATACAAGTGATTAAGCCTGAGGTTTTCAGTAGAGCCTTAGGGAGCTAACTTAGTTCAAAGGCCTCTAATTCCTTTAGGCTCTTTTGAAATTCCCAGTCTGAGCATCACATTGCGACACTGATGGCTGCAGCTACTCAACAAAGAAGTGACACTGCAGGAAGCTTGAGGAAGAGGAGTGCTCCATGAGACTGTGAGTAGACTTATAGTTCTAACTGCCTCCTGAGAGCTAACTCCATTGCTTGCTTTCTAGGGGGACTTTTGCACCAGCACTCCACTCTCTGGGGATGCACACACCCCTCATTCACCTCTTCCTCCTCAGCTCAGATCCCAATTGGAATATTTTGGTATTAATTCTTAACTAAGATTTCCTCCAGATTGTGGCTGGGTGGTAGGAAAAGCTCTTAGAAAGATACATTAGAAACGTTGTCTCTCAATCTGATGGATTTAGATACACCATGACATATTGTCTGTCCAGGCTGAGAAGAACTGCAGTCCATCTGATATGTGCCAGCTGCCTCGGACTTCTCACACACACATAAACCATAACAGTTGCAGAAGGTCAGCTGCATCCAGAATACGTTAGAGCTAAAGCAAGAGGAAAAAGTAAGCCTAATGTAGAAAAAAATCATCATCTTTCCCATGAATTCATAGAGCATGCAGGGCAGGTTGGATGTGCCACTACCATTCTTGCTCACTACAGAGCTGATATGCATGTGTGTGGAGAAGAAAAGCCAGAATTTCTCTGGCAGCCTAAGTGGAAATATAGATCTTGCAGAACTTATGACCATCTGGAGAAGTCAGGGAAATGGAGAAAATCCACAGAAATTTCCTGCTAGCCAAAGTGGACATGTATTACAAAACATGTACAGTGGAGCTGAGACTAGGAATCACGGAAAGAATGCATCTCAGGGGATCCTGGTACTCCACAATGCCAGGAAAAGGGCTGAGACATACTACTTTTTACACACAACTATGTGTTTTGTCAAGGTCCACTTTCATTACAGATGTTAGCTTCCTTACTTAGAACATCCTTAGGAACGTTTCATAACATCTTTAAATGGGTGGGATTTTCCTCCCTTCCGATTTTCCCCTGTCTGATCGAGAGGATGAGCTAGTTAAAGCCTTTCAACTTCCTTCATTTCTCTCCTCTCCTTTTATTAAGTTTTCCACCATAATCTCCTGCTTTATAGGCACCACACACCACACTTACAACTGCCAGATTCCCTTTTGCAAGAAATACTGGAGCAGCCTAGACTAAGCTTCATGAAAAATTACGTGGGGGAAGGTATGATAAGTCTGTCATGTCCAAATTTTTTCATAGAATTCCAAGTAAGGCTTTGCTCACTTAGCATGATCCCTGGCATTGCACGTAACTGTTCTTGACAGGTTGGTTACTTTATTTGTAGGTATATTGTGAAAACATTCTTATAACTACATCGTGAAAAAACGAGAGTACTTTCAGTGTGTCCCTGTTCCAATTTCTTATACCTTCTTTCTTTCTTTATTTTCTTTTTTCTTTTCCCATGATACCCATAATTTAAAATCTCACAAGAGACTAACACTTAGTCTATCACTGTGTAGACTATTTGTTCTTAGAGAAAAAAGAACTTAAATTTCAAATACCCTGTTTCCTTCAATATTTGTCTTTTTGTTTGTTTGTTTTCCAAACTGTTTAAAAATAAGAGTTTTTTAAATTCTTACTTGAATATTCTTCTTAGAAATAAAAAGAAGGGAAGGGAAGGAAAGGAAAGGAAAGGAAAGGAAAGGAAAGGAAAGGAAAGGAAAGGAAAGGAAAGGAAAGGAAAGGAAAGGAAAGGAACGGAACCCAGGGACCTCATTTCAAGGCAGAAGAGTCAGATTCTCAGTTGTATGCAATAAAAGGGCAATACAATGAAATATGTCTAAAATTCCTGCTGAGAGATTTAAAGAATAACAGTTCTTTCTTTGGGGATTTTCACCAAATGTCGGCTAATTATTCCTGACATTTATTCTGATGTCCCATTGTGAAGGAGCACATGACCAGCAAGACTTAAGAAACTAATAATAGCCAATTTAAAATATTTACTGACTTACATCTTGGAAGGGAGAGCCAGAGGCTTTCCCCCATACCTGAGAACGTTGCAGCTGTTCTGTTGTATACCTTGGAGATACCAAAGGTAAAAACAGGAACTAGGTGGTGTAACCCTCCCACTGAAAAGTCTACTTCGTGTACACGAACTGCATGACAGCTTTGTGAATAGTGTGCTCAATTATTTTCAGTGTCTAAGCTGCAGTGCACTTAGTGTATTATCAGTTTCTTGTTTGTATACATACCCTGATGGTTCAATATTACTTTCTGTAGTTATTTAAGGGAACCTGAGAGGACTGTATTAAGTAGAACATTGATTTTAATATTTATCTTGAAATGCATATGATTTCTAACAGAAGAAATAAATTAAGGATTTTAATAGAAAAATGAAAAATAGATAAAATAGTTCATTATAACTTTATCTAACTTACTTCAGCAATGTTGATATATTTAACTTTCCTTAATGATATAAAATACTTAGATCTCAAATCCGAAAAAGGTCACAGAATTAGATATTGGATTTAGATAAAAGTTCCATGAAATTAAAAAGCTTGATACTGACACGTCCATCAGGCAAAGAGAGGGCAGCCTGGGATGCCTCATGCACATATCTTTGGTGTAAAGAATTTGTGTTTTCTGCATTATTTCTGCACTGATTTCTGATGCCTGTTAAGCATCTGTCCTGCTCTTCACTTCTGATAATTCATCAGTAGCACTAGGTTGGAAACTGATATCCAGGCTGGAAAGATAATGATGTTTGTTTCCTGAAATGTTGAAGCATCATCATTTTGCAAGCCAAAATTCACAGAAAATATCAGTTCAGTTTACTCAAAATATTTTGTTTTGACAGCTTTGAAACACTGACTATGAAGTTAGGGCATGTCTTCCTTTACTATAATTAGCATAAACAAATGCTCTAATAAAACCAGATATGTTTGTTATAAAAACTACACCACAAAGCTGGAAAAAAATGCATTTGTTTACACACTTTGTGCTAAATTCAGTAAGTCAAATCAATCATTATAATGAGTTTCAGACTTGCCAATAAGGCTGTTTAATGAAAAAAAACAATCAAGTATTTTGCCAGAAAATTTCCACCAAAATTTACTGGTAATGGAAGCTTGTGATGTCTTGCAGGTAGCTGAGATAATTCCCATGATCATTGTAATTTCACAGAGTTTAAAATTGTTACAAATCCTAAATTAAAGTTACAGTAACTGATATGATACAAGATAATATTATAATATTATTTTATAATATCATAGCATATTATTATATATAGTTATATTAACTGCTATGTGATATCTTAAAAATGTTTTCCTCTGTAGATTCAGTAAAAATGACTCCATTCCAGTGAGGTGCTAGACACAGAATTGTTTAAATCCTCTGATTTAATAAATGTAAATAACAAACCTAACCATGTGAGTTACATCCACTGATCTCACCACAAATCCACCCGAGGTGATCTGATCCCTCCATACACAGAGATCTAGGAAGCCTCAGGGACACAAACAGTGACAGGCATCATAACCTGGAGTATTACTCAAAGAGTATTTTTTTTTTTCTTTTCCTAACATTTTAAAAACATCTCTCTCAGATTCAACTTGCAGATAATGTCATAGAATTAGCGAAGGATAATTCAGTTTATTTCTCTTGGTAGCACACCAGAGACAAACTACAGGACGTGTTTGTTATGCAGTTGGTAGGGTGACACCATTTGACACACGCTTCTCAGCAACGCTTCTCTACGCAGAAAATGAGAGAGCACCTTCAGGGTGTCTTACTCATAATCTTTTATCTTCCAAACGATTCATATCAACATGAAACCTTCGGTGCTGTTTCTCCTACTAGTGCAGAAAATGATGTCATTCTACCTTGGAAGAGTAGTCCCAAAACTGCTAAGGTTTCACACAATATTTCACAATCCCATGGAGATTTTCTGTGCTACATGGGGAAATACAATAGTAAACAAATAACTAATGGGTTTGCATATAGAGAAGTTGACATTTCGTTCCTTGACGATCCACCCTTACACATTTAGCCAATCTTTAATCTTGTGAGTAGACACATGAACCTGTTCCCCAGCAGAACAAGGGCCAGCACCAATGGCATCAGGCATTAATTAAGTGGAATCCAATGCCTGACGCGCTTAACGTGGTTGTGATTGTTGTTGTTACTGTAGAACAAACTTCATTCCACACAAAATTCCTCAAGGACAAAAAAAGTGTCTTTATAAGCAAACGAGTATTTTTTTTTCTGGATACAATCTCACATAGACTTTAGAGCTATTACTTTCTCCAGAGTCATGTCTTCTTGCGCTGTACTCAGTAAACTTTTCAACTGCTATGTTTTAAATTATGCTGCTGTTCGTCCTACAGCTGAATGCCCAACAATGCAAACGTTACCAAGAAATATAAAGCTGCAAATCTATTCATGGGCCACTGCTTTTGCAGGTTCTAGATGAAACACAGGTCACTCAGTTAAAGCTGAGACCTAAATGATAAAGGCAATTAGGCATTTGATGTGCACCACAGCTTCTATTAAAATGCTTGAGCTGCTTACACAGAGCATGGGTCTTTAGATGCCACTTAATGTGAAGGATCAGCAGAAGTCCAAGTAGCCTCCTGATTAGAGATTTGGCTCCCCAGAAAAGCTGTGTAGGTGTTGGAGGACAAACCCAGAGGCAGGTACTCCTGCCACAAAGCTTCAGGTGTCTGAGGCATTGCTACACCGAGAGCTGAAACACCATCCTGATGCTGACAGGGGTGCTCTGGAACCAGAACTGGTCGAGCTGCATCAGCATGTATCCCTACACAGCCTGATTAACTTTGATTAAATTACATTGATTACCTCATCAAATACTATATCACAGTAATTTTGTATTAAAAATAGAATGAGCAGCCAGTGAGTAAAGAATGTCAGCCCTTAACATATGTTATGGAATGCTTTAGAGCAAGCGTAGGAGGGACAATGAAACATATTTGATGCACCACCAGTAAGATATCTTCCCTGTGTGCTTTGCAATGCTTCTGTATGCGGGATCTCCTCAGACTTGCTGTCTCCACCCCCTCTCTCCAGATAGTGATGCAGCGTGCTGTGTGGATGGTGCAGATAGTGTCAGTGCTAGCTCAGGGCTTTCTTTACTCTCTCTCCTGAGTCACTTCACCATGCCTAGCCTGTCTTTTCCCTTCCAACAGTGCACATTGTCTTCTTCCAAGGGTTGTAACTTCCAGGATGGAAGAACATCATGTTCAGTGCTTACTACTTACTAGAAAAACATGAGCTCACCTTTGCATTGAACTCTCTCTTCATCATATGTCAGGGAATTCTAGATGTTTGGTATTGCCTAGAAGAGGTTAATTCTATAAATAGGCAAGCAAGTGCTCATAACTCCACGGGTGGAAGTGGAGGTCAGATCCCAGAAAGAGACTTTATTACCTGAGAGTCCTTAAGCTTCTGTCTGCCTCTTCACTCACCTGAAAATCTTGAAGCCATATATATTAAATGTTTGCTAAACTAAGATTTTGGATGCACTTACCTAGAAGGACCCAGATTGTTAACCAAGCAAAGTTTTGGCAAAGTGTAGCCTTGAATTATTTCAGCTGGGTTACTAAAATTTTCAGACCCAGCCTTGTGTCTTGCCTTTCTTCAAGGAAATGATTTTTTTTCTTCAATCTCCACTATGTTTTCAATTCAAAAATGGTAATTTAACATATATAAAAGTTAAATGTTCTGTTCATTGAGAAATTAGTTCTGAAAGAATGCAATTATTTTCTTGGCTGCTTGTTTTGATTCTCTTTCTCCCTGGCATCAGCATAGGCCTTCCAGGAATTTGGAGCTTTAGAGAATATCATTTTGTTTATGAGACAATTCATTCAGCATTTCAGTTCATTGGTAAATCTGCACTTTAAGTTTCCTGTGCCTACCATTAATCTCAAACATGCAGCACTGCAGAGAAGGTAGTTAATCAGCTTACACGAAGGCTAACTGGCTGCATGCACAGTCTGCTGCTTCTTCTATGACAGCCTGACAAGCTTGCTTACCTATTGAATACCCAGGATTGTGGCTCATTTCTTAGCCATTTCTTAGTCTTCCCTTCACCCCGTGAAGATCAGTTTTGTCTAAAAGAGCTTATTAAAAAAGATGAAAGACGTTGGTCTTCAAACCTATTCTTTTTTTAAGCAACCCTCTTCGAAGCAACTTTCACTATGTGCCTGGTGATAAAATATAATCTCTTTTCAAGTATTTTATGTATTCACTTGATGTATTTTAAGCACTTACACTATTCAAGTGCACTGCCCTCTATGAGGAGCTGTAGTGTCAGCTGCATTCTGCATATACTTCCCCATAGTGAGTTCATGATGATGCAAATGCATTCCTCCTCATTTTTGTCACGATGAAGCTTCCAAATTCCTCCTCACAAACTTTAACAGATGTGGTTTCTTTAAGAAGACCAGCAGTGGAAAGGACGTGAGAAACCAGGGAGGTGATTGTCTCTCTGTACTGGGCACTGGTGGGGCTGCATCTCGAGTACTCTGTTCAGTTTTGGGCTTCGAGGTGCTGGAGCAGGTCCAGAGCTGGGGAAGGGTCTGGAGAACAAGTCTTCTGAGGAGCAGCTGAGGGAACTGGGGATGTTTAGTCTGAAGAAAAGGAGGCTGAGGGGAGACCTTCTTGCTCTCTACAACTGCCTGGAAGGACATTGTAGAGAGGCAGGGGCTGGCCTCTTCTCACAAGTAACCAGTGACAGAAGAGGGAATGGCCTCAAGATGCACCAGGGGAGGTTTAAACTGGACAGGAGGAAAAAGTTTTTCACTGAAAGGGTTGCCAGGCATTGGAACAGCTAGCTCCTCTAACCAGGAACTCATCCATCTAAAAGGAGTGGGAACTTCTGATTTTTGAGACTATACATATGTCAGACTTGGTTATGAGTAGACAACAAACTCCAGGGACAGGAACAACAGAGAGACAGGTGGACAGACTGTGTGTCACGTAAACCTCGTTTCTTTAGGATGAACGACTAAAGCAATCAGATTTTCCTTGAAAGCTTGCACCGAGGGATATTAAAAGCTTTTAGATAGATAGAAAATACCTTTTTTATTTAACAAGAAGTTTTTATTTCCATCTTATTTGTCAAAGCTGTGTCCAGATTTTTCACTGAAGCCAATTAAAAAGTCAAGCCTGGAAAGGATAGCTTGGTAGAGAGACATTCAGAAACATACCTGGATCTGAAGTAGCCTAAGGATTTTTCTGCACAATTACTCAGTGGTTTGATGTCACTTCTTCTATGAGAAACAGAATAAGATGCATCACACAAAAGGAAAACTCTGAAGGCAAATTTTGCCCAGAAAGACCAGGGAGAAGGTAGCTTCCCTGTTGATCAATCCACGCCAGAGGATTAAAATCATCCCTCTAATTCAGACCTTCATAGGCTTAAATGTAGTGACAGTGGAAGATTTAAGAAGCATTAGTAACTGCATAAAGATATTCTGTTTAAAATGCTCACTTATTGAAAGCATTAATTCCTCTTATTCTATCCTGAATGTACCTAACAAGTCAGAAAGTCAAACTTCCTTAAGTTGCTACACCATTCTTGCCAAAGCAGATTAAGTTCTGACTTTGCAGTGTTTGTTCTGATAAAGAGGAAAGGGAATTTTTATCACCTGTTCTGACAGATGAGATGATGCCTTGACTACCTTTAGATATCCATGGTGCAAGCATTTACATCTAGAGTAGTCACTGTCAAAACCTTTACAGCTAATAGGCAGAAACAAGCAGATATCAGGTTTGCCCGAGGTGTTTTATTTGTTTCTTTTAAGATGACATGAGCTGAGCTCTGGAATTGCTTATTTATCTCCAATGACAAGAGGAGTCTTAAAAAAAATTTTCAGCTATAAATAATTTTGCTCTAGATACAGCAATTTTGCCCATCATTGGTACTTTATAAAGAAATATTAGATTATAATGAAATTCAAAAGTGCTTTTCATCCGTTGGGTTTTTTTTTAGCTATTTCAGTGATTTTTTTTTTTTTACACTCAACCTGATTCCTGTGGATGCAACCAGCATTAGGTAGACCTTAGCTCTTCCTTAGGAATAAGAAGGGATTTAGTTTCTGATGTTTTCTCCAGTATCCTTCCTAAACAGTTCATTTACATTAAGAACAAAAGAAAGAAAGCTTAAGCTCTACTTGAGTTTAGCCAAATAATCTATTCACCTCCTCACCCCCAGTTCCTCTCTGGACCTCTCTGTGGTCTCCTGCCAGGAGGAATCACATTTTGATTTCAGGATGCTTCAATACAGCAATCTTTTGTATAGCATCTGTTTTCATCAGCTCGTTTCGCTTTTCTGCCTTGAGCACTTGGGAAGTGTCTGGTGAATTAACTGCCCAGTGGTACAGTTTGATGCTCCCTCCTCGATGTGGATCTTATTGGTGATTTCACTGAGCTCGCAAATTTAGAGGGGCTTAAATCTCTGGAGAGCTATTGCTACAGCTCTAATAAGAAGGTGTTGATAGACCTTTGGCAGTGCTATTGCGAGACTGGCTCAAGGTTATTCTCATTTTTTTCCACGGTATTCACAGTATGTTATTTGTGTTCTTGCTGTTGTACAATTAACTACAATCTTTTTCTAATCCAAAACAAAATTCCTAATCCTCTTCTGCATTTAGCCTCATTTTATACTTTCATGTAATCTTCTTTTCTGAGAGCATGATGCATCTTGCTTATGTTCATAAGATTCTCTATAACTGCTCTTCTAAGAAGGAAATATACTTCTGTTCCTCATAAATGCAGTCTTATCTTGATTTTATTACCGTAAATTAATTATGAGAGAATGATGACTCATCATGACATTGTGGCTATTGAAAATTACATTTATTCAAATTAATCTTACATGAGGTTAAGATTCTCTGATGCCACAATTTTTCTCTGTCCCTTGACGTTTCAGCACTCCTTCCCACATTATTCCTTGCGGGTTAAAATGTATTTCTTCTTGTCATGCTTTAAGAAGGACTGCACACATGAAATACAAATCATACGTATGCAAGCAGAGCTCATTAATCCTACAAGTACAATAAATTATTTCTTTACATGACTAATTGAAAAGAAACTCCAACAGTTCAATACCTGTGGATTTTTTTTTTCTCTCTCTAGAGCCAACCAACAAATCAGCTACGTTCTGGTTTGCTCGTAACCATCAGTCAGACTCTGATGCTTTTTGTAACATGTCTTTGATTAACCAAAGACATTCCCTCTGTGTTTATCTGGAATTGGTAGAATGTAGCAGGTCACGTAGATGTCTCCTTATTAGATATGTATGAAATCATCACAAATACAGCTATTCAACTAAAAACTCCCAACTTTTATCACAAAAGTGACTTTATTTTTCTTATTTTATTTCGTTGTTTTAAAAAAGCTTCTGTACAACAGTCTGAGGGAAAGAAAATAGACAGCATTATACACTGTAATGATTGGAGCTGATGGGGTGTGGGGGGAGAGAGCTGTAGACTTTGCAAGCAGCAGTTTTCCTGGAAGCATTTGATACTACAGAAGGCAGATGCTTTTGTTTGAAAAGCAGCATGTCATGCAGATGAACACTGGGCTTTACCAAGTGTAATATCTGAAAGGAAAGAGCTGTCAGAAAGAATAATCCAACCTCAAAGCCAGCTCTCTGATTTTAAAAATATTTGCCTCTTGCCACTGCTTCCTCGTACGGTGGCATTAGAAGAGCAGAGAATTTGAATTCACTTGAGGTGTTCACATCCCCACCAAGTAAGGATTATTTCCCCTCACACTGGTAGGCTCCCAGAATGCCAGGTTATTTGCACTGCATGAACAGATTGCATAATTATACGTTGACTTTCTTGAAAGGAGAGTTGGCAATGCAGTGTGATTGGGTTTTCCAGAGTTGGCAAATGCATAGGTGAGGAGACAGACTCTTGAGGACTATACCAGGGAAATTTTTAATAATGAGCAGAAGCTCACGGGACTCTTTTTTTTTTTTTTAAAACATAGTGATGAAACACCTCAAATGTGAGATATACATTTGGTTGGTTTGGCACATGGTGATAAATTGAATGAATGTGAGTGTGGGTCAGGACTACTATGTGGCTGAATAGGGATGATAAGGTAACCTACTAACAATGTTCTTGTTACCTCACTAGGAAAAAACAATAATTATATTTTAGACAAATCTTTGAGTTTTCCAGTTAGAAAAATGTACTTAAAAATGAGAAATAATAAAAAGGACTTTTCTTTTTTTTTTAGCAAACCCTTTTTAACCCCTTCAACAAACCCTGTAACCCTTTTCAAATTCCCGTGCAACCTATTCTACACATTGGTATTGAACATCATCTCTGTTGTGAGTCCACATCTCATTTCTTCTGTGGTGAAATTGAAGATCTGCCCATGCACACGTTGCTGGACTCTCCAAAGAAAAATTCAGATCAAGATTTATTTGGAATAGCCTTGAAACAGATCCTAAAAATACTTTTCTACTGCTATGAGAAGAAATACTGAATGTTGAGGGAAATGATGGCTGAATGAGATGAGTTATAGAGGTTGGTTTCCATCTTCCTCCTCAGATGGTCAAATCTTCCAAAGCCTAAAAACTATAAATAAATCCAATCAGCAGGAGGAGACTATTCCAGCTCTTTCCTGGTTTATGATCAACCTGGCTTGATGACGATGGCCAACTTAAGTCTGCAGGAAAATGATTTGTGGTAGATGGTGGCATATGAAGGTGACTATTGTCACTGTTCTGTAGCCTGGGCTGCTCACTTACATTTACATGTTAGATACAAACTCCATAGTGCATTCTGAGAATCACCCAGTTGTGAGACTCCAGAAAATCGAATAAAGATTCAGGGCACCAGATCTATCACTGCACAAGGCACAAAGGGAATTCCAGAAGTGTTACAGTCACATGGAAGTGAAATTGAAGTCCTAAATTGGGTTGTGGGTTTTTACATTGCTCATTAATACAAATAGTGGGAAATATTCTTAGAACTCTAGAGAAGTTTTTGAACTATCAGAATTTAAGTATTTCTGGTTTTGAAATTTCAAAAATTTCAGTTTTGAACTATCAGAATTTCAGAGAAGTTGAATGTATCACCAAACATTTCACCCTAGGAAAAAACCCAACCCTTATACTGTTATGTTTCGGGCTAGGTGGTTCTCCCTCATTTCTATCATAACGTGGTGTCTTTCCTTCTCTTCATTTAACGCAAAGCACTAAACTAAAACTGGGTTTAAAAGTGGTACCAGAAAAAAATCTGGCCTTTGATGTTCAGTTTTCTGAGTGTAAATATAGATTAAGGAGAAAATGATGTTTGAAGTGCAAGATTAAAAAAACCCAACCCCTTTGTGTACTATATTTCCATCAAATTAGTCTTCTACTATTCTTCCTATTTAATGTGCAGAGGACAGGTATTCTGCACATTAATGACTGTAGAATCTCAAAATTCTAGCAGTGTTTCCACAGATTTGCTCCAAAACCTTTGAATTCTTTGAACTGTTTTCACTTCTGATTGGAGATCAGGCGTTGCAAGGTGTGTATGAAAGTAATTGATTGAGAAGGGAAATAAGAGGTTAAAAATTGCAATTTTCTCCAAAGGAAACCTCCCATGTTTTGAATTTTTAGTAGCTGTCTGTGTATTATTAACAACCCTACTTAGATTTGACAGGCAAGTAATAATGTGGTTATTCATCTCAAAGACAGTGGACCAGAATACATTTCTGGCTCTATAAATGCATTTTAAAAGCTGAAAGACAAATTTCATTACAATAAAGAATGGGGATTTGGTAAATGTAATCTTTGGGTTTTTATTGGTAGATAAATCTTTCCTTTTCTCCAACTGCTGTTAAGGCTTTAGAAAGTTTAATAAATAGAGTAAGTGTTCCCCTATTTATTAGTAACAGTAATAGTTGAAAGCTGAGAGCGTGGCATCCAATTTCAGAATACGTTGGGTCAATCCATCCTGTGTGTGCAATGCCACTGAACCCAGATCTGGATCTGGTACAACAAGACTATTTTACCTTTCCTGGAGAAATATCCAGTCAAAGTTAAAGATCAGATAAATGATGAAAGGCTGTTCCCAGTAAAAACACCTGGAATTTGTCTGTAGGTTTGCAGAGGTGCCCAGCTAGTGTCCCACTGTGAGTTTTCACACCATACATACACGCAGCTCTATTGACTGTAGTGGTTTCCTCTCACAGAATATTTTGTAGAGAGTATTTTCCTTCCATGAAGTTAAGCCTTAGATTTCAATAGAAAATTAAGATTTTAGGTAATAAAAATTAAATTCAATTAAAAAATATGAAAGGTATCTCAGTACAGTTGGCTGCATTTCATAAAGTCACTGTGGCCCTTGTTAGATGTACAAATGGCAACTAGAAACTTTAGTAGTTAGAAACTGCCAAAAATAGTAGTGCAGCATTTAAGCATTTCATTGTTTAAAGGTAAAAATGTAAAGGTAAAATGAAAACCTCTTTTCTCAAGTATCCTCCACTCAAAAGTCTTTTTTTCTTTATTTATGATGCTGAACTGATATCTATTTATTTTTCAACATTTAGTTTGCCTCTAATTATTCTCATTATTTTTCATTTAGAATATTGTTTCAGTTAGGACTTAAAAAAAACCAAACCCCTATCATCCTGTTTCCTTCAAAGTCCTGCGTTCTAGACATCATTCAATGCATGAGTTAGGAGAACAATAACTGAAATAACAGCAGCTTCACCTGACACGGTGGAAACTGTCCAGACGTAAAGCAAGTGTGATATCTTCATGTAGCATCTTAAATAAAGGTAACTCCTTAGAACAGGAGTTTAACAATGATGTCAAGGACAATGTAAAGTTGTGATCTAGTGAGAGCTATCTCCTGTATGGTTCACAGATCAAGAATATTTATTTTTTACATCTGTCATTTTAAACTCGGTGTTCATAAAGTATACACAATACAACAACATACTAGGAACTTATTCTTCGGTCTCCCCCAGGGAGTGCTAAATTCTGGTTCATTGTCCTAGTCTGCATGTTAGCCCTTCAGCTGAGAAACTGTGTGGTGAGAGCTTGTCTTGTTTTTGTGAAGTTCTGCCAGATTGAGCACATATTTCAGTCTAGAAGGAAGTGAAGTGGAAGTTGCTCTCCGGTTAGAAGAGGAATTGTGTGAAGTCCTGAAAGAGGTGAATGGCTTCTAATTGTTTGGCCTTTTATATTAGAAACATTAGTACCATAATACGTTTGTTGCCATAACAGATTGCTTCACTCTCCACATTGTCCAAGTGTGTACAGGCTCTTCAATAGTGAGGAGAGAATAAATATACATGGGAGAGTGAATGCTAAATGGAAAGAGAAGCAAGAACAACGTGGCTTTAGGCACCTGACTGTCAGGTGGGTACCAGACACAGTCAGAGGTTGTGGTCCAGCAGAGGGGTATTAAAGAGCCTCTTTTGTTCCTGTCCACCCCAAGCAGTGAGGCCATCTGGAAATGTGACGTATCTGAAGATGTGAGCTTTAGGCTTTCTGGATTTGACTTCTCTCTAATTCCTACACTCGCTCCCTTTGTCTGACATTTCAAAGCCATTCTCCACAGGGAAACAAATATCTGCATCCCAGAAGTTCTGTGAAAGACTTCACATAATTCTCAGAGAGCTGTTTGACCTTGCCTTCTTAAGAACATTTCTGTAAACCATCTGAATTTCACCCTTTTTTAAATTCAGTACAAAACTGTAAACACAAACCCAGTACTTTAATTAACTTGTTGCTTCAGATTTTCTCTGGGTTGTGCAGCGATGAAAGATTTTGTCATGTGATAACTGTTTTTCTGGCAGATCTGTTGAACTCAATCCAGTTTTGAGTGGGCAAATGTATGCATAAACCAACAGTAATGCTGTTAGGTTCTCTGCACTTGAGAATGTCAACATGGAGGCCAGAGAATTAAGGAATTGAACTATATTTTCATTTTTTAGGTCTTCCTTCTAAATTAAGGCTTGAACATTTTGATAATGCTTGGCTGGGAAGTTTCCTTTGCTATTGCCTCTATTACACCGGAATAACTTGAGTGACAGGTTTGGTTTATAAATCACATTAATTTCCTGAGGTGTGACAATACGTCTTATTTCAAAGCACATCTCAAACCAGAAATACAGCTATAAACAGCAAGAAGCTGCCAGAAACAGCATCTCCTCATATTTCCTCTCCTCACTGCAATTGCTCTCATCCTTTCGCTGAGCAGTTGTTGGTTCATAAGCTCCCCAACCAGTCAAAGCATAAAACCACATACAGCTTTTCTGGCTTTGTCTCATGAGCAGTGATGTTTGGGAAACAAAAAATAATAAAAATAAGAAGAAACCACAAATACTAATCATTTCAAAAGGAAAACACAACAAGAGAAGACAAATCTTCTGGGCTCTTTGGTTACCCCCTTCATCCTACACATCGTAAATCTTTGACAAAACGTGACCGTATTCACATCTCTCAAGTCTTAGAGTTAACTGGAGAATTGCAAATCAAAACCTACCCACCTTTCACAAGCACTCAACCCTCACAGAAACTAAACACGTATGACACAATCGCCCCTGAATTCCTAAAATCAGCTAATCTATAAGTAATACAGACAGAAGGCACAAAACACAGTTTAAACCCTTTTATCCACCTGCTATCAAGTCAATGCATGTCTGTTATCTAACCTAAATCGTTGGCAGCTAAGTTAGACTGAGCTTTCTCTCAGTGATTAGATGTCTCTGCTGGCTCTGTCTCTAGTAGCATATGCTCCTAGAATATATCTGCCCAATAAATCAGAAGAGGTATTATATCAGCTACCATTTCCTTGAACATCAAACCGATGGAGCTCTCTATTCATGAGGTCAGAAATGCAAAGTGAAATAGAAAAAGGATGCAAAGATTTCCAATATCCACCTAGCCCCTCTTCTTCTTTAGAAGCTGACTGGCATCAGGTTGCTTAGAACCAGGTATAATAACCCCCATGAGGGTAATAAAAATAATACCTCTCTGTAAGTATTTACATCCTAAAATACAGTGGTTTAGATTATCCTGCATAGATTTCTTCCATTTTGAGATATATATATGCTAAAAGTCAGAGTTCTTTTTATATTTTCAGATTTTTGGATAGCAAGAACATCTTGCAATTATTAGATTTACAAGCTAATTGGGTGTTATGCTCAGAATTACTTCTGCTGAGCACTGTGCATTATGCTACTGCAAATTTTTATTGATTATTCCCCCTTCTTGTATTATGGGACAAATTACAGCAGAACATCTGGTTCACTGTCTATAGTTCACTCATTATTTCCTATAAGTTTCTCACCCATTAATTCCCCTTACTAAATTTGAAGAACCCCCAGATTTTCAGTTTCCTTTAATGTAAATTTTCTCTATAGCTGTAATTTCTTTCTTCTCTTTGATTCGATTCTCCTTCTGCTGTATATGTTGAGGTCAGGTGACTAGAGCCATTCCCAGGCTGAAAACCTACAATCATTTTATTTAGTGTCTTCTTAACACTTTTGTATTTGTTTCCACCACGTTACATTACAATAAGAATTAATTTCTGAGCACTGCTACACATGCACACATTTTCACAGGGTGTCCAAGGATTTTCTCTCAAGTGCTTACAATTCATTTCCAACTCAAATGTAGATGTATAGTTCAAATTACTTCTTTTATTTGTAGCATAAAATATCTTCTTTACCAATGTACCAAAGTCCAAACTAGCAATCATTAAAGCTTTTAGAAGGATTTGCATTGTCTGGTTCACCCATCTGCTTTTTAAAAAGGGCTGTTCTTCTCTCATTCACCAATATATGTACCAAAAAATGTATAATTCCAGTCTTATCCAGACAGAAATAACAGGCTGAGTTCTAGACATAACACAGCCTTTAGATCCTCCATATGAACCAAAACTGAGATTCTGATACCTCAAACAGACCTGCAGTTGAGTCTTTCAAGGCTCTTTCTATAGAAGATTGGTGTCTGGTGGCTGGTTTTGAAGCATTATAACTAATTCTTCTTGGTGCCAGGCAACTTCTTGATAAAAGCCCAACTCACTGCAGGTACCAATTAATCTTTATCATTGTCCTAGAAGACCCAGAGAGAAAGGCAATTCCAATATCAGAGAGGCTAAATAGCCCTCTGTTGATTCATGTCTGTTTTCATCTACCTTATGGGAGCTCAGGATAACCAAGCTCCTAATTTAATCACTGCAGTTGAATGTGTAAAGTTTGGTAGCATGAATCCATACCATTATTCTCTCTTGTTGCATTACTGCAACACATTTCAGTCAAGACCAAAGGAAGCAGCTGGAGGGTGATACTAAAGTGATTCCTCTGGTGTCTGTAGGTGTGCCTCCCAGAATAAGAGAAAGGCTGTTCTGTATCTACACACAAAGCAAAACCAAACTAAAACACAACGAAAAAGAAGGCAAGAAAAAGGTAAAACTGGTCCAAACTTAATTTCAGAATTTAAAGTACATCGATACTTAGGTAAGTAGTCTTGCCAAAGCACCCAACGATTCTGTGCCTGAATCTTAGTGGTATTCATTTTAAAAACCTTCATCTGAGCAACTCAGCACTGGGCTCAGTCCAGCAGCTGACTTTACAACACGTATCTCATGTTTCAAGAACAACCAAGGGAAGAAAATTCCCTTCCCTTTTCGCATAGTCATTTATTCACTAGACATTTCCTCCAGTCACAGGGAATTCAGGATCATTTATTTCCAAGAGAACATGCTACTCATAAGGCTACAGATTTTTCTCTAGTGCACCTTTTATGTGAGCACCAAAAAATTACTGCACTGCTTCACCAAAAAAAAACATAAACAGCTTTTATCGACTGGAATACTGTTTACAGATATTTTCAACTCATGCCTTTTAGGGACTGATGCAAAGCTTTTTGAAATGCACTTATATCCTTCCATTGATTTAGACGACCTTTTGACCAGCTCCTTGGGGTAGTATGAGGGAAGAATTAATCTCTGATCAAGCCAAATTAAATCCTGAGGGGTTCTAAAGCTAGAAATATACTGCTGTCTCAAATAGGAACTCATTCTTCTGAATTCAGTTGAGAATCCAGCATAAAATCTGAGTTAGCGAACCACGGCTGAGTCCTGCAATGGGTGCTAGTACAGAAGCTTTTGCCACTAATTTGTTTCACTTTGTTTTCCCTTCACTGATTTTGAAGTATTCAAGAAGTCACAAACTAGAGCATTTGCTTTCAATAAGGACTATTTTTAACTGTTTACCAGCTCTTGGTTACTTTAGCTGATCACGCTTGTATGAGAGATAAGAAAGGATAAAATTGTTCAGAATCGCTCTGCAAATAATACATCAGAACCCTACCCACTCATCTGAGAATTGTAAAGCTTTTAATCTGATTCTTCTCTCATTCATATTAAATTCACACTCAGGAGGTGTCAATTCCTTCATTAAACTCACGCTCGGATTTGCCATGAGCAAATAATACCTTCCTGTTCTCCTGTCCTTTGCCACATTTGCTCTGCTTCCAGAATCAGCAATACACAAAATGAATGGCTAATATATTTAATCGTCAGGAAAAACAAAGTGTTAGCAGTAGAAACATGACCAAACATACAGAAAGACTTGCCAGCACTGAGGACAAGGAATAACCTTAGATTCTGCCAGGCTGCTACGCTACTTGGCCACTATGTGTGTCAACACTCAAAGCACATTCTGTGATATAAACACACACACATTCATATGCATGCACGTATCCCAACATGGCTTATGCCACTGCATGAACTTACTGCTTATTAATGCTTCCAGGTGATGAAATTTGTTTATTCTCTTGCAATATTCAATCATAATACTTCTTTAAAATATATCCTAGCCTAGAAAGTTTCCATAAGACAAAGATTCAAGCCTAGAGAAGTAGAAAGGTCTTCAAAATCAGCCTGAGTTTGAGTAGAACATGAGGTTCTTCTTGCTTGTGTTGTGAAACACAACCTTGGGGAGCCTGCTGTGTATTTTTTTGTACGTATATCTGAGACACTTCACTTACGTGGAACTATCCACATAAAATCGGATTTCAATCTAGATGTTGTTTAACCATTTTATTGTAAGAATGAACATAAAACAATAAGCCGGTCCATCCTTTGGGTTTATGGGTCTGCCATAATTTCAATCTAATTTAGCTATGCAGCCCTTAGATCAAAGCTGATTTACACGTGAATGCTGCAAAGTATGACTGGGATGAAATGAGTCTGCCTGCAAAAGATCATGAAGATCGAGCTTATGGATGGTTAATTCCTAGGAGTATTTCACCTCTGTAGAGAGAGATCCCAAGGTCTATTCTTATTTCTTGAATGCCACTCTTACATTATGAAAGAAAGCTATTCTTGTGTTGTATCTTCAGTGTTGGCTCCTGGAATAAAAGGTTTGCTAAATTGTGATCTTCACAGCCAAACAAATGTGGACTATTCCTGTGATTCCTGAGATACAGGCAGTAGCTGGATGGTCTCCTGAGTAGATTGCTGGATGGGAATTTAGGACCCTCAGCTGCGTCAGTAACCTCCCCTGAACCCTTGGACAAACTTATTCCTACATTTATTTCAGGTTTTTCTTTATAAAACTATGAAAATCATATTTACTTGGTTTACAGGAATGTTTTTAACCTGTTTTTAGAGACTGTAAGGCTTTCAAAGAGTCCTGAGGGCATGCTAATTACCATAGGTAAAAAGCAGGAGTTCATCCCTGTACCAGGAGCAAATACTTCCAGCAGAAAAAGATTTGGAACAACAGATGAACTTCTCTGTGAGCGCTGCCAAATTTATATTTCTATTAATGTCTTTCATGTCAGCTGACAGGATAATTAATCATAATTAAAAAGAAAACCTAGGTTAGTGAGGCTTGTTCTGCAATGCAGTTGTAAAATTAATTTCTAGATGGCCTTTCCATATACACAGCAGGGTTTTCAATGCTTGTGAGAGAAAATGCCTCCACTGAACACAGTGATAATGACACATTTATCTTTTCTCTGGCTAAAAGACAAATTTGACCAAACAAACTCCGAGTCAGATTCTCAGCTGTATAATTTGGAGAATGCCAACAGTAATTGACTGTCGTGACTGGTCACCTAAATATGCATACTTCATGGAAGCATGTGTGTTTCTGTAGAAATTCAGCAAATATTTGTGGTGCTGGTCAATAGGTATAAGGAATTTATTATCAGAATAAGGTTTAGAAAACAGAAATCACTCTACCTGCATAGGATTTACCTGCTACTGGCTTTGTATCTAAGGTATAATGTTATTAAAGCAACCCCTTGACACTGAGCATGTCCAGAGCTCCAGAACTGGGACTGCAGCACCTGAAGATGTTCTACTCATGCCAGGTTCTCTTTACAGTGCAGAGGAACATGAATTTTTAAGGTGTAATTCACCTGGCTTGTTTAAAACAGCCACTTTAAGATATGATGAATCATACGTTAGACACCGTTGGCAGTAGTAATGAAAATGTCTTCCCTCTAAAAGATGTCCATGGTGACCGACTTAGACAAATTGAGCACAAGAAGCTCAAGAATTGAGCACAAGAAGCTTAATATGGTGGAATCATGATGGTTTCCATCACTAATTTTGCCAAGCCTTGCTGCATACATATAGGTAATTATATTTTTGGAGAATTAAGACCTCTAAAATGAATTCTCTTTCCAGGTGTCTGGCAACCTTGGTTTCTCAGTGAAGTATAGACAGGTTTGTGACTATCAGAGTGACTTTTTAAAAGCAGTTGTCTTTTGGTAATATTGGTTTTAATTTCCATGTGTGTCAGCTGTTCCATATGTAAAATGTGAATTATAATATTAATCTTATTATGACCTGGTTTGCCTTTATTAATTCAGATTTATAAAGTGCTGGATAAACTCAAAAGGATACAGATGCCAAACATTCTTAGATATGATGTTCCTCTTTGTTACTGTCACCTATTTATAGACATTTTCAACTCAGTTTGAATTTTGACCCCTGTTCATTGCTCATTTTTAACCAGATAAGATATTTAACTGTCCATCACTGTGCCTCGATCCCCCTGAATTTTCATGCCAGTACATTTGTCAGTCAGAGCACACCCCACAACTCCTTTTCCCACTCCGTATTGGATGTGCCTTCCACACACTATTAAAGATTCAGCATCGCAAACTATCATCATATTAATTTTAAGCCACTTTTTTATCAACAGATGAACAATCACAATGATTAAAAATGCTTCTCCTCTCAAGGGCTTGTACAGTATTTTGCATTCTCTGGCATGTTGATTAGTTGTGTTGATTGAAAATGAGTGAAAAAACAGAGACAACTTATTAGCTGGTTTAGTTAGCTGCTACTTACACTAATGAAAATGTCTGGATACGTGCCCATTAAGAATACTTGGGAGATCAGAGGTTGAAAAGTGATTCCTTTGCCTCTCACTGCTTGACAGTTTGGAAAGGAGCATATCCACAAATGGCTGTAGAGGCATCAACAGCCTCCACAAGGAAACGTTGCTGCTTGGGAGCCTGGTCCAAGACTGAGCACCCTCAGAAGCAGGGAAGCCACGCTCAGTGGGGGTTGCATGGCACACACCCCCCCCCCACCAAAGGTTGGCATCACAGGTACTTTGGCAGCAAGAATATTTATCAGCAACAGCAGCTTGCAGCAGCTCCATTGCTGCCACTGCTAACAACACATGTCTTTCTTTCACTGCCAGGGAGGCACCGATGGAAATAAGGGAGGGCACGTAGCTGATTTTCTGAAGGACAGCTTTGGGGGGGTTCTTCCCAATTCATTTATTTGTAGGGCCACCTCAGAGTGCCTTTGAGGCAGCAAAGTAGAATTTCTTATATCTCTGTCTATATCTCATGTCAGCTGATGCCAGGGAGCTTCATGCTGAATGCAAACCCCATTGTCTCAGTTAGGGAGGGAGAGGGTAAAAGAAACGTTGCTAAGATGCTTCTTCCACTTTTGTAATTGCAAGGGTAAAAGCAGTAAAATGATTTGCCCAAGGTGATGCAGTAAGTGCCAGGAACTGAATCCAGGTCTCCTGAGTCACAGCCCAATGCCTTAATCAGCTGACCATGTTTCCAGTCATTTGGCTTTACAAAATCAGTTGGCCTTATTTACTGGCAAAGTCTTATGATCGTGAATTTTCCCACTGCAAAAAGTCAATGACCTAAGAAAAAAAAAAAAAGAAAAAGTGGTGGGGTTTTTTGTTTTGTTTGTTTGGTTTTTTTTTCCCCTGTTAACTGGAAATATTTTGTACCTGAGCAATACTGCAAAATAAATGCTGAAGAAAAAGGACAAAAATAGCAACCAAGCTTACTGGTAGTGCAGCAGGCATTCCAGCATCACTGCAAGACTCCGGTGACAATGATTTGTCATAAGGAACTGTGCACTAGAAGGAAAGACAAAAACATTTGCTGCTTGTCAGCTGCCATTTAGACAGTGGGAAAAAGCTAAGAAAATTTTGGAGCTCTCTCCTTGTGATTCTTACACCACTGCATATCCACTTTGCTTTTCCAAAGATTTAGTTCTATCTGAAGAAAAAAAATCCAGATTTCATTCTGACTTTCCTTCAACCCTGTTGCGTGGACTTCAAGCAGAATATGTACAAAAATCTGCCTGGAGAAGAGAACAAAGTTGTTAATTTTGGTAGTTAATATTCAGAATTGGTGAGAAAATAATATTAAAGCTATTTATAAGAATTTAATTTACATTTTCAATCAGCATGTCCATATTCCATACTAAGCTTTTTATTCTGGTCATTCACATTTTGAATAGCTTATGAAAACGTATAGGTATACTAAAATATATTATTAATCTGCTTATGTGGACTTTGGGTAATTGGTACAATAATGGTATCTATTTCTGACACTTCAGAGTTAATATTCTTGAAGTGCTGGTTTACTGAAAATCCAGTGTATATATGTGGGTTTAAATGCAGACCTGCTGAACTAGCACTGGAAAATTCAAATAGTTTTCACTTGCTTTCATGGTTTTCCTAGTGTGAAAATGGGTATTTTATCTACCTGTGCAAAGCAGGATGAACTGTGCTATTGAGTGCCTAAGCTGAGGAGAGATAATTAGTAGGCACTTTTCCTTTACAACCCAGGTCCGATGCTTGTTTTCCTAACACAGACATTACACCAAAGAGGAAGCATTAGAGAGATGCTTTATCAAAGTCTCTTGTTCTGCAGGTCTCATCCCTGATGAACGGTGGTGGTCATCTCCAGAGAAGAGCTCCTGCTTGGAGAGGAATTTTGTACATATCACTCGTATGCAGCACGCGTGCGTCGGAGAATGAATAACTGAACGTAAGCAGTTCTTCAGCAGGTGAGAAACTTTCTCTTGTGCCATCCATAGGCATCTTTTCGGTTCCTTAGATCTGCCATTCTTCAGTTTCAAGTTAGATTAATGGATAGGTGTTAGCAGGTAGAATAACTGAAAAAACAACCCCTGTTTTTGGTTGTATTCTGTTGAGAATCAGCAGTATACTAAAAGTAGCACATGCCCACTGGTCTGCAACGTATATATTTCAGCATCTCACCTGCTTGTTGTATTTACTACTACTCAGAAATCTGCTATGGGAAGCTTTGAATTTTCTTTGTATAGTGTCCACGTGCTTGAGCAAGGTCCATCTTCTGAGTTCCTGCTGAAACCTGCTGCCAAGGGAGAGAAAACACACTACAGCAACCTCGAAAACAGTAATGGAGAGAGCAATTACCTCCTCAGCTGTGGCTAAGGTGGCTGTTAGATACGGTTCCTGTAGAAAAAGATAGCTGGGCATCAGCCAGAGAGATTAAATTTTCCCTTTAAAAAAAAATAAATAGAAAATTTAAAAGATTTATCCAACAGGCAACTATCAGGCCAGGTGATTAATAATAAATAATCCTGCTTTTTCAAGTAAGCTTGCACATATTGAACCTCTTATGTATACAGTTCCCTAAAATCCTGATGGAAATACTTCATCTAGCTGTTGGTGGTCAAAGGAAAGCTCACAGGATTTGCAGGTTTTTGAAAAACAATGTGATGGGAGAGTTTTATGGCTTAAATGCATTCACAAATCCCTAAACAGAGCTAGAAAGAGTTATGGATATTTTTGAACATGCCTAATATGATAAGGGGGAGGGGAACTATAAGATGTTCTATTTCAGCCATGGGAATGGCTTTCTTATTAGATTTTTGAGTGATTAAAAGTCCAGCAGAATAAAACATGATACAGTGATGTATAAAGCAAGCTGGAAGTGCTTTGAGTAAAAAAAGTTCTAGATCCATCTGTGACAGAAGAGAACTGAGTAATAACTTCATGTCATCTGCCTACATCAAAACAGGATTTTCGGTGGGTTTTGAAAGAATCAGAGGGGGAAAAAAAATCAGGAACATCTTTATACTTGCATTGTCTTGCACGGCAAGGTAGAAGAGAAGTGGGCCAAAAGCCATGTTCATGTAATCCTGAGCTAGCAGACAGTGGAGCAGATTTGCAGCTAAAGAAAGGATATGTGCCTCTGATAACAGTAAAGAAGTGCATTGTGAATTAGCATGAATATTAAGCGTGGCAAGATAAAAACACATCTCATTTCTGAGCACAAAAATATCATTGTCTAATTTCCTCTGAAACGTGTCATAAACGTGCCTTTTATTCAGAGTTTTGAAAGAAAAATGGATGATATTACACTTCTCAGTAGTATAGTTATGCAATTCAATGGGGGATGAAATGTCATGATTTAATAAATAGGATAAAGATTAGTAAAATAATCTAATCACTGTTCTCCCTTATTTTTTAGTTATCACCGAGGGTGGAAAAGAGCAGAAGAGGAAGATTAATTTGAGGTTTTCTGCAGATATGGGTCAGTAGCCCACGGCTTTCCTGTTTTTTGTAAGTGCTAACACGCTGCAGCACAGCCACGAGAACTGAGAATGAAAGGGTAACTGTAAATGAACCACACGCTCTCCTCAGCACCCAGCCATGGGAGTCTGCTTCTCCTTGCAGGTGACACCCATCCACGGTCAGAGCTTCTCTGCTCCCCAAAAGTGCACGGATCATCTCTGTAGTACCCAGGCAAAGGCAGCCCCGAGTTGTATTTTTGCCTTGGATGCTCTGCCTGGATGTAGCCAGATTTAGGGATAGCTTCGAGGTGATCTCTGATGCCTCATGTTGCCTGTGCTCCTATGGGATCTGGCTGCACTGGTCTCACTGTCCCATATTGCTTCACGGATATTTCACACAGCCACACTCAACTAGCCTGAACTTGGACTGGTTTCAAGCTCAAACTCTCAGGTATTTCCTAGGTATCTGCTCACGGTCATTTACATCCATCCCCCTTTGGAGCCCCAGCACTCCTGATAAGCCCCACGTTCTTGGAAGTCCCTAAGTCAGTAAGTACAAGCTAGGTCAAGTAGGGCTGTGCAAGGCTTTGTCTCACTGTATATTTTTTTTCAGAGGAATAAGCTGTCTGAATGCCTCCACTGCTATTCCAGACACTATGCACGTTGAATTAATTACAGGCATTTGATGGTACCCAAATGAGTCAGTGATTTCAGCAGCCACATACAATCCCTTCTGCTTTCACACAGTTGAGAGACACAGCCTCAGCCTGAACCTGATCTCTCAGCAGTTTTGACCTCCCTGGTGCTATACCTGACTTCCACCAACACAGAAGACCAGATCTATCATCTGTCATAGTGCTCTCACGTGAACTGTTGTTAACAGATGGCGTTTTTCCTGTCTAAAACATGTGCCTGTAGCTTGTCTCTTTCACACTTCTCCCCACACACACACACTTTGAGGTTTCCATCAGTTATTCACTCTGCAGCCTCAGGTTGCCATCAATTCTGCAAGTCACTGCACAGTCCAGATGCTCGTGTGTTTATCACGCTACCTGTTTAGCCTCTGGCCTAAAGATTAAAAGCTTCTTCTGGGTTCACTTCAGTCCTAACAATGTAACTGCAGAACACATCAATGTTTCGTCTCTGTCATCATGCCAGGGATGACGGGGACTTACAAAGGCAGGGTGCTGAGTCATGAGAGACATCTAACAACAGCACACATAAGAGCAAATCCAGCTCTTAGGAGAAAAAAAGTAGTCTGGGCATAGAAAACCAATTCAAAGTTTGAAATATGGGTTAAAAGTCTTTGTGATCATAAATTCCCTAAAGTTAGGGTAGAGATGGTTTCTTTAGAATGTAATAACTGCAGCTTATCTAAGGTGGGCCTGGCAGAGAGCTGTGGGTACAGTGGTGGTCTGGGCTCAGGAAAGCTGCACTGTTTATCACTCGTATGGTTTTTTTCCTTAATTCTCATCACGCCAGCCCCAGGTGTATGTAAAGAAAGCCACCTGGTTTGGTTTTCCTTTCTAATCTGCCACGTTTATAAACCTTGTACTGAGTAAAGGTTTCTAAGTGGACCGGTGCTGCTGTTTGCTCCAACAGCACGACCTGTGCTGGACCACCTGGGCAGAATCCATGGTCCTGGGAGGAGCGTGACCAAGGAAGGTGAGTGCTGTCTTAGAAAAGCCAGAGGCAAGAAGATATGAAGCAATAGAGGGAAAAAGCAGGCCAAAGGAGAGGGAAAAAAGCCGTGGCCCTGCTGGCATCATTGTCTGCAGCAGGGAATTGGGAACCCAGACCATCCCCTGCCATTGGTGCACAAGGCAGGAAGGTTTCTGCTAGGACACAAGAGAAGATGAAGCAGCTGTAACTGCCCATACTTTTCAGGTTTTCCTATCCCTGTTCTCCCCTCCCACATCAATTTTTCCTCTTTCTCTCCATTCCAGCTCTGCTGCTTCTTTCATTCTCTTTCCTTAACAAGAAGCCAAGCAAAGCTCTAGTCCCTCATCTCCAAGGTGGCAAATTTCGCTTTAGCCCACACTGCTTGAGAGCCTTCAAGCAGCTCTGACGTTCATTCATGTGATGTTTAAAAGCCCAAACAATCATCTGACATTGTCAGAGCATGTGTAGATGAGTTGACTCCCTGAGGCAACCCAAGACAATGTCTCAAAAGCTGTTTACCATGAAAACATAGGACTGCTCCATGGAAATCTGGTGCTGTGCCTCGCATCACATGAACACTATGTCAATGTTTCTGCTTTTTTTTTTTTTTTTTCCAATTTAATGTCTAGCACTTATAAATCATTTACTCAATAAAGGTTTCTAGATGGTACAATGGCAATGTTTGCAATAGCAGCAAAGACCTGTGCTCTACTGCCTGTGCAGCACCTGTGGTCCAGTGAGGTATGAGAGCAAGGAAGGTGAATACTGCCATAGGAAGTCAATCTTATGTATTAGTGATTCCTTTGCCTTTCATGTGCTGGCATTTGAAAAGCTTGAAAATAATTTCTATAAACTTCAGAAAACCTTTATTGTAGTCAGATATGAGTGGTGGAGACATTTGAATCGGATACTGCGTGAGCTGTAGTCTTTGGTAAAAGTATTCATGAAGCTTGCTCCAAGTGAATTTTGGGGCCAAAATCAAACTGTAAAAGTTTTGCATTAAACATTGTGCTGTTGCTGGGCCTCACATGGAGAGGCTGGCACAGAAGAATAAGTTAAGAACCTTGACTTGTCCCTCTACTCCAGCCTATCTCACACACAGATGCTGTGGGCTTTTCATTTGGGGAATTTTACTCTTCTCTCTTCACCAATTTGTATCAAGGACCTGAATCGAGACTTCACTACACCCTACTGCTCTGTGTAGCCATTAGAAACCCTGGAAAGGAAGGAATGTTGCATTTCCTCTGTGTTATCAGGGCATTTTGGAAGACGTGATGTTTCCTGCATCCTGCAGAGCAGTCCCTGCAAACGCCTGTGTGCTGAGGCACAGCTGTGTTGTGCAACATCTAGCATGTGCAATGTCTTCTGCAGGGCTTCACCCGAGGGGTGTCGTTCTCCAGGATGCTGTGTGTGTTTCTGTGACTATTAACTGGTTCCAAGCATCTGCATTTTCACAGCAACCACTAAGAATGCAAGCCTCCTTTCTTTTTAGATGAGTCAACCAGGACTTGCAGCTGGGAGTGGTGAGAGGGACATCCTACCAACACACGAAGGGAAAAACTGCAGAGGTTCCAGCCACCTAGTAGAGAGAGAGCACTTCACGCCTCAAGGTCTGTTTGAGGGCTCCAGAACCTAACCTCTGATGTGATATAAACCTATTTATTTCAGAAAGGGCTGATGTCTTGGCTGAAAATAGGCTGTAAAGTTAAGAAAAGACCTTGTCACTGTGCTTGCCTGCTCCTGTGCTTGCTTGGTCCTTTGCTTGCCTGCTCCTGTGCTTGCTTGGTCCTTTGCTTGCCTGCTCCTGTGCTTGCCTGCTCCTGTGCTTGCCTGGTCCTGTGTTTTCCTGCTCCTGTGCTTCCCCAGTCCTTTGCTTCCCTGCTCTTGTGCTTGTCTGGTTCTTTGCTTCCCTGCTCCTGTGCTGCCCTGCACAGACTGGGGAACCCTTTTAGCGATCCAGTCCTGTGGATTTCCCTTCTGCAGAACTTGTTTTCCTTATAAATCTCTAGCCTAAAACAATAGAGGAGTTTCCAGCAATAAGGGGATTTTCAGCACTCTGAGCTTAGTCATTTCCTATTACTCAAAGGAAGAAAATGTGAAAAAGTTCCAATTTAGAAACTCTCTAGCTGGTGGTCCAGCCAATATTTATGTCTCTGTTTTCACAAAGCACTAAACTTCAGAACAGCAGGGGTGTTGCCTCTCGGTGAAAATAACATGATATTTTAGAGCAATTGTTCTAACTGGTATAGTAAAAGGCTTTCAGCATAGCATAATTTGCAGTGGACATTAGTGTTCCCATGGTAATAGAGAATGCTGTCCTGTTTTTATTTTGTTCTGCTGGACATTAAGGGAAAACCCTTTGAACAGTTTCAGTGTAGCTACTGTTGCTACAAAGCTACCTAAATGCGTCAGAATCCTGTTCCAAAGGTTCTGTGGACTGTTGCTTTTGGTACGTCAGCACATTTAACAAGTAGTTTTTATTAATATTGTGGCTTAAATTAAGTTCAATTTAGCTGTGTCTCAGGGTTGAAAACTCCAGGTAAAGAATAAACTTTCTAAACTGAGACATAGCACTGATATTGATCAGTTATGTGACAGACATACTAAATACATGTAGATCTAACTGATACATGATTTGTCTCAATGGGTTTTTTTTTGTTGGAAAAGTGTTTATTGCTAATTGGACTTGTGTATATATGCAAGAGTTCTTATGGAAAATGCTTCAGGCTTCTCATTGAGCTGGATGTTTAACAAGTATTTTTTTTCTGTTAATATCAAAATATGATCACTTTTGTTCAATGTTCACATTATTTTATGATAATATTTTATGAAAGTCAAGAAGTGTTCTATGGTGTTTGCCTTGCCCTGATTTTCATATCACTTTCTAATAAAAATAAAAACACTTTTGATATTACCATAGAATTATGGGGTAATTTAGGTTGGAAAGAGCCTCAGGAGGTCATCTGGCCCAACCTTCTGCTCAAAGTAGGGCAAACTTCAACATTAGACCAGGTTCCTTCTGGACATTTCCAGATGAGTTTTGCATATCTCCAACAATGAACATCACATAACAACCGTGTAATAACCTTGCAGAATAATTTGCTCCTGTCACCTGATCGCCTTTCCTTCTACTGACATCCATTTCTGAAGACAATTCCAGAGGTGAGTGACAACTGCTGCTTTTAAACAAACTCCACACTACTGAAATTATCCCAGCTGACATTTTGAACACTGTGGCACTGCTTTTACATCTTTTACAATAATTCCTTCCGATAAAATTTTGTTCCACTGTAAGCAAAGGGAATTTGGCACACCGTTCCCATAGTTCTTTCTTGCTCATATTCTCCATCTGGAATACATGTAAGTAAATAGAAGGCATTATTTCCAGCAATATTTTCCTGAGAGCTCCTTGAAATTAATCCATATCTCACTTTATCTAGGTTCTACCTTAATTGCATCCTGTTCACTTCTGTAAATCAGGATGTTCCTCCTTTCTACCAAAATGATGAAGCAAAACTAGGCACATTCCCTTAAATATCTGTTCTTCAGAAATAAAAAAAAAAATAAAGTCTTATTATGTATCCTAATTATCAGCTAATAATATTGGGGGAAAATAATATTCTTTAGTTTGAAAAAAAATTATCCTTTTATTTCTACAGTAGTTTTAGAATCTGTTTTCCCAAATGGAGCTCTGTAAACGTCAAGCCACAGAAAGTGGTTAAAAGACTTCCTCCTGACCCTGCAGAAGCATAAGCGGTCACCACAGCCACAAAAATCTTGAGGTGAAGCAGGATTAGCACATTACAGCTTGATTGCTTTTTCCTATGGTATGACAAAACAAGATTAGAACAGCTGATTCAGGGGGGGGCCGAAAGAGAAACTTCCCTATCATGTGATTTTTCTCTTCTCATGTGATTTCTGCAAAGCACATGTCCTAAATCAAAAACAAACATTATTTCATAGTTCTAAGCAGTCCTTGTTCTTTAATCAGATGACAGTTATTTGATCTAGACATTCTGAACCAAAATAGCTCAGATGTTTTCCTTTGTAGAGCTGCAGCTTGTTCTATTGGAAGCTGTGAGCTGCTGTAGATATGGAAAGTAATTAAGTACAGCAAATTAACAGGACTGCCTAAGTTGGGTAGATGTCCAGATCTAATGCTTAAGATCATTTGCCTTTTAACTTTTGACAGGAGTGTAAGGAAAACCATTACAGTAAGAATTATTTTCACGAGCATTTTTAATGATGTCACTTACTCAGTATTGTTTCGTCTCCTATTCAAAGCAGAAAATATACACTGAAGAATTAACAGCAACTCACACTATACCTATAACAAACTATATATTGCTTCAAACCAACAAACACTATTGCAACAAAAGTAGATCATTTAGGAATGAAAGAGCCGACCATCAATAATGTGAGAACAACAACAGCCCAAGGAAAGGCTTCTCCAAGTCTTAATTTCTCAAGTCATGCGATATGATTTTGTTTATTATCCAAAAAAATGGGTAGATTTGCCAAATTCACAAACAAAATAAAACCAAATTCAGTTTTGGGTCTGACTGAACTCGTGACTAAAATACTCATCGTTAGTGCAGTTACTATATGAGTAAAAAATAAACATATGTAAATAGAAAAAGAAACAGAAACCTACATCCAAGACTGTGAGCTTTTTCCAGAGTGGGAATAGCCCGTGGCATATCTGGTTTTGCAATACTTGTTGTAATAAGAACTGGTTCCTAATTTGATGTTATGCACTGTTACGTTAGAAATGGATATTACTTAATACTTACACTTCACATACAACATAAAAATACCAAGGAAGACAGATATAGTAATATTAATAGAATTCAATAAATAATAACAATTAAAAAAAGTCACAGTTTCACCCTATTGAGCAGATTCTCCAAGCTTTTGTTGTCCTGGAGTTGTCCATGAAAACATATATAACCTCAGGTACTTCAACTTTCTTTGTATGTCAGGCTTAATCATGTGAGCAAGCCACTGAAGAGCATGAGCGCTGATTTCATGTTACATTTCAGAATGCTAAACAAGCCACAGACCCCAAGTATTTCTGACTGCTGAAGACAATGAAGATTCTTCGCATGGAATTAATCTCGTGTGTATGGTCAAAGCTGTTTTTCTAAGCACGCTTTCTATCAGAGAGAAATCATCGCTTTCTGAGGGTCATCTGAAGATGGATAACAATGTCTGGTAGAAGTACTGACCTTCTAGAAGAGTTTCCTTTCTCCCTCTTGCCTGTAGAGAGTGATAGGGGAATATAAAGCAGATGACTAGAGGAGAGATGAGTCTTCAAGCAGTGTTTAATCTACGATGGTGCCATATTTTTCTCCTAACTTAGGAGTCTGTCCTTCTAAGAAGACAGAAACGTTGGCGAAAAACAAAATGAAAATTTCAGAATGAAAGACTTAAAAATATTGTTTGTGGTATAAACAAAATGCTGTACAGCAAGAGCAGCTGGGGTTTTACAGCTTCTTGCTTAGAAAACCAGAATAACCTATCCTTGTGTAATGGTCCTTCCAAAGTTATGACAATAAAACTTTATAGTGCCATTCACTGTCACATAGCCTATAGATACTTCCCTACGACATAAAGCAATGTTAAAGCACCTTTCCCTTCCCACACTGAGAACTTGTATGAATCCTCCCCCAGTCCACCTTTGTTTAGAATACATTTTTATAGCAGAGGAACTCAATAACACGCCGTGATTTATCTTGGGAATACATCCTCAACAGTAACTGCAATGAAAGCAATATGGCAGGAAAGTAAGAGATCTGGACCATCTGGGTGAAAATATGTGGCTTTGAAAAACGTTTAGAGGAAAGAAAATTGGCATATATCTGGAAGTGAAAAGCTTGGAATTAATCTGAGAGTCTTGTCACTCACTCACTGACTTTATCCGTGACACTGATGGTTGCTTTTCAGTGTCATGTGGTGCCCACCTCTTCATAGTCAAGAAACTAGGGAATAAGGCTAAAACTTGGTTTCCCCATCTGGGTATGATGTGTAAACGACCACTATATAGCAACTGTGGCACAAGCACTACTGGGTTCTTTAGTGATCTGCCTCACAAGAAGTCATTTAAACAAATGGTTAAATTAGCATAACTGTTACAGTAGCACTTCCCTCTCTCTTCTATGCTGTATCTATTCATGATAGGAACATAAAAATAAAAATAACAGCCCCCACCTGAAACTCAGGAGCGTTATTCACATACAATACTGTTAACTACATAGTTTTAATTCCCTGTTCGATGTAGATAATGTTTACACTCCTGCTCAGATAAACATAAAGTGAAAGATTAATTGCTAGTGTTTACAACTAGAGTTAGAGGTTTTCTAGTGCTGAAACAAAAGGCAGGCTTGTGTATCTCGTTGGAAAGGTAAAGGGGAACAGGTTTGCTGCTAAACCAATAAAAGTTTATTCTTATCCCTGGTCTGTTTTTTACGGTTTGTTATTTCACTGAAACTCATCTAGAATTATCGGGTGATAAAAAGGACAAACCAAACTCTTCTTTACTGGAAAGCTGTGAAGCTTTGTTTTCATAGCTGATGACAAATAGACCTGCTAAGTGGAGTACTGTCAAAGTCCTTCTGAATGCAAGCAAAAGGCAGAGTTTTCCTAACAAGTAGAAATGTTAGTATGGTATTGGTCAGAATACTAAGCTGGATTCTGATATAATTTATGCTGAAGTTCTAAGAACCTCTCATGAGGTTTGGTGAAATTGCAGTATTTTTATGAGCACTCTCTATAAATAACTCTTTGTGTCTATAAATAACAGGGATGGCTCAGAAGGTGCCTTAGAAGGCAACAATGTAAGACCCCATCAAGGGATGCAAACAGGGGTCTCTGCTTTTCAAAGCTGCACCTTCATTTGCAAGTCAAGAAGTTATCCTGAGGTAACACACTCATGGCAGCAACTCATGTGCCGTGAATGTCAGGTCACACAGCTTATCCATTCAGCACTGCACAGTTAACATGCTTCACCCCAAAATCAGCTAGATTTATATTCACTCCCATTTGCTTCCCATGGAATTCCCTCAGACGTTCTCTAAAAGGAGTTCTCAGAGTGACAATTTTGCAATGGCTAAGTTTTAGTTACTAAGAGAGAAGAGTTTATCTGCAGTGAATTCCTTCGGTACCCTGCTGTGCCTGGCAGACTCTTTCAGACCTGAGAGAGAGACTGTGGGGGTTAAAATGAAGTTTGGTTTAAAAAAACCCAACCAACACAACAACAACAACAAGAAGCCAACAAACCAACAAAAACCCAAATGAAACCAGTACTGGAAATAAGAAGATAATCCTTGTAGAAAGCTGATATGCTTAAAATCAGCTAATGTAGTCCAAGGGACAAAACTACAAAACAATTAAATCCCACCCTTACCTAAGGTGGATTTTAATACGTTAGCAAGTTCTAAAACTTATCATACACCTCTGAAACACTGTGTCTAAGAAGGAAATCTAAGGGTCTGTTTTTAAGGTAAGGAAAATTGCAGTAAGAGGAAGCAGAAACTCCTTATAGAAGGCAGTCTAATGAAAATTCTTGGGGCCTTTTAAAAATTTTGGTTACCAGTGATAGCTGAGCAAAATATCACAGTCCAAACAAAAAGCCACTAAATGAATAACTTCCCTAAGGGAGTTCCCTGCTCCAAATATCAAAGTCTCTCTGAAAACAACAGGGAATAAACTGTTACAAACCAACACTTCCTCTCTCCTTCTTCTGTTACACAAAATCCAAAATATTAGCTAAATGTTTGTAAACTCACTGTTCCCAGACCAGCAATAAAGGAGGAGATATCGTATGGAGCTGAGAATGCAGCAAAGGAGTCAGAAATGTGGAGAAAGATGTAAAAGAGCAAAAAGAAACAAGTCAATCTCCTTCCTAGATTTCCTCTGTCCCCACACTGTGCTGGGGACTCATCCATTGCCATGAAGGCTGGGGAGAAAGGAGACAGAGAGCTGAGCAGCATCCCTCCTGGGATGACTGGACTCCAATGCTGGCACCCAACAACAAAACCAGGAGCTGGAGCTGCAGCATCCTGAGCAGTGCAGCTGGGAAAAGCAAGCAGTGCCTCCCTGTGCCTCTGAGGACTCCATCCAGCAAATGCTACAGCTGGGAGATGAGTATTACAGAGGTAAGAGGCTGTTCTTTGTGAAGAGGCCTCTCAGCTGCCAGCTGAGCTTCTACCTGCATGCTAGCCTTCTCATTTGAGGAGCTCCCTCTCAAAATGGTCAGGCATGTCACCTCTGGAAGGCTTCACGTTATTTGCTATAATGCATTACATAAATACGTATTTTTCTGTTGGATTTCCCATATTTCAGTAGAGAAGCTGTGCTTAGGAAGTGAAAGGATGCAAAGTGGTGGCCACCATTACTCTAGCATCACTTGCTAAGTTTTCTGGTTGTATCTGCAACCGATTTACTAATTTTTAAGGAATATTTCTGCATGCTGTTTCTTTTCTATATTCAAATAGGACATCGTGATCAGCCACATTTCTAATGCCTTTAGTGTAAGAGAAACCTACCTCGACTGAGTCCCACAATAAAAGCAGAAAAGACAAAGAACGCTTACAAATTTATTCTGCTAAAGGAATCTGATTTAGAACGAACACGTTCCTTAAGCAGAGCAGCCAGAAGAACAACTCATGATCCAGCTTGTGAATACCCTTCTCTCCACATACACAGAACTCTTTTCAGTTACACATCATGCTACAGATGTGATAGAATCCTTCCATGCCCTACAGGAAAATACAACGACTGGTTATGGGAATTAACCATTACCAAGCTACAGCTGATTAAAGACATCAAATGAATATCAGAGAACAGGAGACATGCCAAGCTATGAACAAAAGATACCTGTCTGTAAGCATTATCAATCAGCTTACCCAATTTCTTTGGTTATGTAGCAATGCCCCTACCTGAGAGGAACTCTACGGCCTCCTTTGAGAAATGATGGGAGTTTACAGTTCCCTATATGGCCAATCACTTCTCAAGAGCAGTATGTGAGGTCTCGTCTCTCCTTAACCTGATGTTCTGAGGAGTTTTTAGAGAAACCTTCCTCTCAGATATGCCCCATGGATCTTTCTCCCACCTGTCTGCGTGCATCAGTTCACATGATGCACAGACACATCATGCAGTGTTCACACAGAGAGCTTTGACCACAGAATATTTCTCTTAAATGATTGATGCTTGGCTGCTCTAAAAATACAATGGAAATACCTCTGGAGGTATTATTTGTGAATAACGACCATGAGAATATGCAGCTTTAGCTTAGCCATTCTCAAGTTGATAGAAAAGCTAACATTTGCATACTTCTGTGTCTGTTACCAAAATATTTCCAACTCTGGTCCTTAGCAGGGTGGCCATCCTACAGAAAAAAGGCAAGCAGCTCAGAAAATTCCTACAGAAAAGCAAGGTTTTACAAACTGGAAGTACAAAAGCTCTTTACTTTTCACTAAAGAGGGAGGCAAAAATACTCAGTGAAAGGAACTGCAACCACACACGCACAAAAATTCACCAAAAAGCAGAAACACAGATCAATAGTGGAAAACACGTCCCTTCGAGGATGGGGAAGTGAAAAATGAAAAAACAATAGGTAGTGTTTTCTGCCTTAATGCAATCAAGTCCTACAGTTAAATCCACCAAACTTACCTTTCTTCATCAGTTACATTTCTCATTCATTTACCTCATTAACCATCCAGAAAGATTCAGTGAGGTTCACGGTCTCTAACAAACAGCATCCAAAACAGACTTGATTTAATTAGCAGCAAGCTTTATGAGTTAGTAACAATGGACTTCCTATTTGAGGTAACATCCTCTCCTGTTGCTAAAATAATCCACATACCATGTGCACTGGTCTAAATTCCATATAAATACCTAATTTTCTAGCACCTTGAAAATTTGATGAGTCTTTCCACGAAACTTAATAGGCTTTTCACAGTGTTAGAGGGCTCTAATGCAACCTGGGGAAGAAAGTGCTGTTCTAGAAGGTGAGCATTTGCTATTCTGCAGAGAAATTATTTGATTAATCCCTAGGGGAATGGCTGAACTAATTGGAAAGGGTGAACATGAAGGAGATAACTGAGAAGTGTTAATCCTTGGTATAAACAAGTAAATTTGCCAGAAGAAGTCTGACTGAGAAATATCACTTCATGACTGGCTGCTGAGATGTTTTGATCCTCTGTGGCAGATGCAGATTGCACCCCCTTTACATGGCAGCTGTTAAGAAAGTTCTCACTGGCAATGCAGTAGAGAGAGAGAAAGCTGAACAGGCTTACAAGTAAAGTTCCATCAGCGTAGCTGGGTTGATGTTTAGATGTAAAACAGAGAGGAGCAGCCTTTGTCCAGCTAATCATCTTTCAGTGTACACCTTCTCTAGCCTCTTTTCACTGGGCACAGCAGTTTCCAGTCTCACTTCTTTCTGCCTCTCACCTCCACCCTCCACATGGCCAGGGGATGTCCTTTATCCCCTGTTCTTTATCCTCCCTTTCTTTCTGCTAATTAGACCTATGATTGTCTTTCTAGGACCACTGGAGGTGCCAGCAGCAATCAAAATGTCTTTCTGTTTGTCATTCTCCAAGCACCACACAAAAAGGATACTGTGTATTGAAGAAGTCAATGACCAAACTTGAGAAACTAAAAGCAGGGGGTGGGAGGACAGCAGTGAGATAGGGGAAGGAGGGCTCTTGAGCTAAACCATCTGGTGAAAGGCAGGTATGGAGAAACCCATGAGATCCCAAACTGCCTCTCGCTGGGATTACATTCTTCTCCTCTGTTTCATCCACATTCCCACAAAAACAAACAAAAAAGAAATAAGAAAAGGTTTAGGGAAATGGTTCAGCCATTGTGCAATGGGAATGAGATTTGGAGACCTGTTTCCCAAAGGAATAGAAGGAAAATGAGGCCAATGCAAACAGAAATCAATTAACATCCCATGCTCTGAATAAGGATATGCCAAACATCTTAACTGTATGGGCCATAGAAAGTAATTTTATCAAAAAACATTGTCTGCACAGGGGCTAAGTGAGGAGGACTGTGTCAGGAGCTAGGTTCACAGCTACATCACATCACAGGTGATGAGTGACAGCGGCCCCATGGCCCCTGCTGTCTCTCTTCCTCTTGCCAATGATTAAATTTGCTATACACTAGATGTCTCTGATGTCTCTGATGTCTCTGATGCAAAATTGCTCCAATTTCTGACTATTCAGGCTGAAAGGAAATTTCAGCACTCCGAAAATTTGTTTTTCTTTGAAATCATAATTCTTTAAAATTTTTCATCTATAATTAAAATTTAGAGCAGATTTTTTTTTGATGTTTTTTTTCTTGAGAAAACATTCTTATCTTTAATGTAGAACTTCAGTCTGACATTCCTGTTTAACTCTATTTATCACTGTTCTGACATCTGAAGTTACATTAATGCAAGAAGTTACAAGAATGCAAACCTAAAAATAAAACATAAACTCTTTTGAAATTCCAGATTTCTAAAACAAATTTCCAACGGAAGAAAAAATCTGATTTTCATTATGGAAATTTTGATACACTGTTCTAAAGCTGGTCCTTGGCAATTATTTATTAGTGATAACAAGCACATCTCAGTGACAAATTTTAGACCAAATCAAATCTCAGATTGTTAGAAGGGATTTCTATTGTGCCATTGAAGAAGAGCATGCTTCTGGTGAATCAGAATGCAGAAATTATTCGCCAGGTCCTGAGCTGAGCTCTCTAATATGCATTACCACCTTGGAGGTAAAAACACTCCAGAAGAAGCAGCTGTTTAAAGCTGTTGTGATATTTTCTTCTCAGTGATGACCTTTCTTTCACAGTCCTGGAAACATTTATTCTGGTTTGTGTGTCTATGCCTAGGAGTTGTTTTCTAAATTTAGTGCTAAAACCACCATGAATTTACCCAAAGCTCCTGGCAAGTGGCCAGCCTGACCCTCTGTCCTGTGAGCTGGTTCTCCAGCTCTTCATATACTCATTTCTTCTGACCATAAGTCAGCTCATTTGGTCTTGATCCTGTGATTGCTTCTAAGTCAACATTTAGACACGGTAGGGTTGCTTTGCATGAGATATATTTGAAGACCTATGATCGTGTGACCATGCACACTGCTAAAGGCAAGGTTTTCAAGACAGCTTGAAGCACTTACGGACCTAAACCCAATAAAGACTCATTACTTTATTCCTACATCACTTGGATGCCTTTGAAATAATAATAATGAAAAAAAAAAAATCACCCTTTAATTAGATCTTAATTATACCTAATAACTATTGTTACAAACATAAAAGGCTGCTGTAATACTTCTCTTCTAGACTTTTATAGTCTTATATGGAAACCCTACCTATGTTGTAAATTTTTGTTTTCCAGTAAAAGATGTGTTACAAATTAGCGTGAGGGAAGCTGATGGTATCATCAAGAAAAATGAATTCAGATAACAGTTAAAATAATTCTAATATTCTTACATTTCCCATCACTCCTATTTTTCAGTATAAAATTTGTAGGATTTAACTAGAACGGATTTTTTTGTTTTGTATTGTTTTTTGTCAGGCCAATGCTTTTGTGTCACTTCTTTGGCCACATCAGAAGGAAATTCATCACATTTCAGAAGTCTAGAAGTTGGATATCCAAGCCCAAGCCATTCTCATTCCCCTAACAGTCAGTGAAGAGACATAGGCATCCCTAGAGGGCAGTTTATCTGCTATGTCCTAGACACCTATCTTAGAAAGAGACGAATTGCTGTCTGGAGATGGTATTTCTCTCCATTGACTATTAAAAGACTGTAGTAACTGTCTTACTCACTTCGTAACTTAGTTACCATGTTAGATGCGTAAGTCAGGGCAGATGGATCTCTTTTTAAGTGACATTTTTACTTTTACTACATGCCAGGTTCAAAAGAGCATTACAGGCAAATCAATGCATTTGTTTGCTGTCCTACTTTCTATATATGTGCATGTGAACATCTGTCTTGGAAACCAATGAAAGTATTTCTTCAGATTCTTTCCTCAAAGTTGTTTTTAGCAATTTCTCCATATATAGCAAATGCCAGATATCTGTTGAGATAGGCTGTGCAAATGCATTCTTGCCAGCCCTTGGAAACCTGTTGTATCATGAGTTCCCAGTCTTCACATTAAAGCAGCATAATGCCAAGGTGCGTGTACGTGCAAGCGAGGAATGTAATAAATTGCAAAGTGCCAAATAAAAACGAAAAACAACAACACACACAAAAAAAGCAAACCCCTAAACACACCAAAAAACCCCTCGAGGGAGCTAAAGGCTTTTTTTTCTATACGAGAACACAGAGTGCTAGAGGCTGAAATCTTTCAAAAGCATGTGCACTCCACTAAAAATGTTCAGACATGGGAAAATGAATAACGTGAGGGGTTTGATAGTTAAGAGACTGGAGCGAAACATCGTGAACGGTGTTTGTGGAGTAACTCATTAACTTTTTCTGCCTGTTTTGAAAGGTTATATGGATTGTTGCACTACTGGCCTTTCACATCTGGTGCTTAAGGTTTAGAACTCCCCTGTTCGGCTTTCATGACTCTAAAATCTTGATTACAGCAGTTATGTTGCAATAGAGAGGAGAATAAAAAGTGCCTGCCTCAGACCAGCCACGGGGCTTTATAAGCAATAAAGCAAGCAACCTAGGGAGACATGGGGGGAAAAGAGATGGAGGGATTACAATTTGGGGACAGCAGTAAGAAATTCAGCCTTTCCCATGAGCTTTCACATATAATATTTAAAGGTGTGCAACACTCATTTTCTACTGCTCTCTTCTTTCCTCAGTTTCATTTAGTTCTAACATGACTGAAACTGAATTGAAAATATTAAACGACTACCAGCAGGACCAAAAAGCTTCTGCATTACTGGCAGTGTCATCTCCTCTGCAGTCACATAGCGACTATGAAACACTGAAAGAAAGACTATAAAGAAAACCACTGGAACAATGCTACAGAAGATGTTGTGTTGTGCTGTGTTTCCAAGAGATGGGAGGCAGGAAAGAAGTATATTTAAAAAAGTTGGAAAACCTTCATCTAATTAATCAGCCCAAGCTGTTGCAGGACAAGTTGTATTTATTCTGTTGCACATAGATATTTGTCCAACCCGTTCTTAAAAAAATTTCCAAAGATCATGATTCCACATGATAGTTTGTGCTGCTGTCGTCTCTTGCAATAGCTTGCCAAAATTACTTGTGCAACAATAGGGCACTTGCTTCTTGCCACTCCCAGAGAAAACAGAGCTGATAGAGCTCTGCATGTTTTACATGTCACTTTTGTCCATGCTGGAAGGCTGTCATTGTGTCCATTCTTCCCTCTCCACTCCCCCTCTGCCACTGGCAATCGTTATTTTTTTTAGATTAAAATAATATTATTCTTTCAGGCTTTCCTTAAAGGAAATTAATAAATCTTTCATCTTTGCCAGTATTATTCTGTAGACTGTCTCTGGCTTGTCTACATCTTTTCTGCGATGCGGTGCTCCAAACACCCCTTCTGAAACCTCATCAGTTCCAAAAGGGGTGGAATAATTACTCCCTTATCTGATAAACGAGACTTCTATTAACACATCCCAAATGAAATTTGCACTTTTTGCAATAACACTGCTGGATTGGCTCACGTTTGTTGGAAATGCACTAAACCACTTCAATCTTTTCCCGCAGTGCTGGTGCCTCCCACTTCTTCCCCAGTCTCTATTTGAGAAACCGATTTCTCCTTAAACACTACAAGTTTTGATTCAGCAAGGCAGGTGCAAATCTCTGAAGTTCTAAAAACAGGACTTGTGCCATTCGAAGCTCATCTTCAACCTTTGCTTACCAAATGGAGGGAACACTCGGGTCCTGTACCAGACTGCTGAATTTATAGCATGTGTTCCATAGACAGAGCAAATGCTCACAGTTAAACTACGGTGAGCTGTTCTGGGAAAGAAAAGATGTTACTACATCCCCTGACTTTAAAGCCATAGCTAAGAGTTGTGTTTGGTTTTATTTAATTTCCAAACTATCCATTTTTGAGGAGTTTTTTGAGTTCTGGGAAGTCCCCTGGAGTGCTCACAACCACTCTCAGGCTGGAATAAGCCTCCGGTTCTACAACTCTACCGTCTGCTTCATCAGTCAGTCAGAAATATATTCACCTCAATAGGCTTCAGAACAGATCTCAGCAGAACCTGACTGAAAATGTTCTCCTCCTCTGGCAGCAAACTTCTGTGGTTTCCCAGACTGTTACACACCCTTCTTATGGTTACTATCTAGACCTAGTTTGGTTATGTAATCTTCTGACACGCACTCATAAATACAATAAGGCAACATGTTCTGCTATGGTTCTTCCACCAACATATCAGTGCATTTCAAATTATAGCTCTGTGTATGCTGAAAAGATCAAAGAAAGGGGGTCCTTGACTTCCTAGGTAAGTGATATGCAAATGGAGCAAGCACTGAAATATGAGTGAAATTCATGAAGGGAAAAAAAAAAGCCACAGTATCATTTTAAAGAGAAAGTCAGTGGGGATTTCTAGTTAGTAGTGAACACCTGAATTTTGGTACTACATGGAGGAGGAGCTTAACGAAAAGGTTTACTCACAGTGTAATGTCTGATCTACTTTCTTCTCACTTCCACAAACTCATTGCCTGGCATGGAAAGCTTCATTTGCACATGGTTGTTCTCACAGTTTGTAAAACTCTTTTTTTTTCTTTTTCTTTCTTCTTCAACACAATTTATCTCTACAGACTGATCTCCATGATCTTTCCAGCCCATATGGAAGCAGCTGACAATGTAGTTTCTACTGTCTATTATATTTAAAGTCTGTGTTCCCAAACACAATTAATGTATTTTAATAACACTCTCTGCAACTGCTCTACTTTCTGCTTTTTTTTTTTTTTTCTGTTAGATTTTAGGGGTTAATTGGGTTCATCTGAGCTCAGTGTTTTGACTGAAGATGTCCAAGAAAATAATCAAGTGTTTTAGGGAGCAATACTGATGAACAATAGGATGACTTCTAATAGGCAGAGAGTCAATGTCATGTTTTTACAGTGCAATGTGCTTTCTTACACGATGATAAAGGTCCTGGTCATATACTATCATCTAATACCTCATAATAGCTTTCTGAAAATAGTAATATTACCTCTGCTGTCCTTGACAAATTGTGGTGCTGATAATTGCTTTGTACTAGATTATATTGTTCTCAAATATTCAAAGCAAAAATATTTATTCAACTTCCACTCTAAAGATTACGTGATGCATGTGGTTATTTTTTCTCTTCAGCTAAAAGGGTAACGTGAATATTTCACAAGCTGCTAAGCTGCAGGTGTAGAATTCAGCCAGGTAGAATGACTAGCTCAATGTCATGAGCAACCTCATTTCACAAGTTACCCCTCCTATTGGACCCAATGGCCTGTAATTGACTAAGTCATTAAGAATTAAATCAAATCTAATTTCCAGGGGTTAGGCTAAACAAGCAATTTGAGTTGCCTATGATAACTATTTTCTCCTCACCATGGCTGACCTTCATGTGGTGAAACATATTTGGCCAGTGGTAATTTTATGTTTGTTTCCAGTTCATTGATGAAAATATCGACTGCCATCTAACATGACCATTGTGTGCATGCATACTAAGAGCATCCTATTTGATGATTAATCCCCATGGATGACTGATATTTTCACCGTGTTAGCTATTTCTTAATCTCTTCAGCATAAATTGTATCAATATTATATAGTGTTAATACCTTCACTGGAATGTCAGAAGAGCTAACTATATTGTCAATTACAATAATGCTAGCAGTAGCCAATCAATTGGAATGATCCTATTGACTTCAGAGGTTGACTTGAAAAGAGGGGAAAAAAGAAAAAATAAAAGAAAAAAAAATACAATTTTAACTATAAAAGCAAATTTGAACTTTTTTTTTTCATGTAAATGCAATATGTGAAGAGGGAAGTGCAAGAATCAATGGAGAAAAAAAATGCAAGTTAATTCATAAACTAAACTAAACTAAAAATGAAATAAAATACAATAAGACAAGAAAGGACAAATGGGAAGGGAAAGGAAGGAAAGATGGAAGAGAAGAAAGGAAAGAGAAAGGAAAGGAAAGGAAAGGAAAGGAAAGGAAAGGAAAGGAAAGGAAAGGAAAGGAAAGGAAAGGAAAGG
>JANHFX010016984.1:0-13233 GCA_027560015.1 Chloroceryle amazona | reverse complement strand
AAAGGAAAGGAAAGGAAAGGAAAGGAAAGGAAAGGAAAGGAAAGGAAAGGAAAGGAAAGGAAAGGAAAGGAAAAATAGAACGGAATAAAAAAAATAGAATAAAATAAATAGAATAATGAAGAGAAAATGTCAGTGCTACATCAGAATAAGAGATACACTGCTGGTTTCATAGGCTTGCACTATGTTCCCAAACATTTCTGGGCCAGGTCAAGTCCCACTATGTATATTGACCCAAAGAATTCAGTAAGTCTCATTTAATTTTAAAGTTGGTGAGAGAGACAAAGAAGGCACCAAGTTAGAAAAACAAAAACTCAATTACAAGGTATTTATGCACCAATCTCAGTGGGATTTGGAAGAGGCAGTAAATTTCATGCGCTGCATTTCTTAAGAAAATTATGTTTTCTGCCTACATAGAAACCACAGAATAATTAGGATGGAAAAGCCCTTTGTACATCACCTTATCCAGTCCCCCCTCGAAGCAGGACTAATTAGATCAGGGACCCTTCTCCTCTAGGGCTCTGTGAGGGACTCATCAGTGGCTTTCAGAACACCAGGATGATGCCATTCACTTCTGAAAAAAGCTTTCACTTTCTGAAAAAGGAAAAATAAACACCTCTGAAATTTTTACCTTCCTAAAAGTTACTGAGACAAATTCATTAGTGGATTACACTAATCATTATGCCAAGGAATTGCATCCATGAAGTCCCTAACCTTGTTGCTTATTACCACATCTGCTGCCCTTTCAATGATACACTTGAGTTAATCTCTGCAAAACAGGATCACATGTCCTTAATTAAAACATGAAATGACTAAAAAAAAAAAAACAAAAAACAAAACAAAACCCATTTATATTCTTTAATTAAAAGAAAAAGATTCAGCAAGTGTCTAAAGAGATACATAACTTTCCCTGGAAGAACTCCAAGATGCCACATGTGAAGGGGGGGGACAGGAACTACTTTTTTTTTAAAGGATTTTTTTTTTTTTTAAGGGAATCTTTTTATTTTAAGGGAAAGTGCAGAAATTGGAAATGGTACTGGATCAGGTTCCACCACACCTATGCATGCTGAGTAACAGCTTTAAAATAGCTCAGGTGAATTAAAATACAAAGCCATTGCTCAAAGGAGATCCTAATCAAGATCTTATAAATTAATTATTAGAGTTTACAAATTGAGCATGTGTTTTCTTGTCTGATGCAGGATGAGCACAGGCATCAGCAAACATGGAAGTTGAATCCTTTCAATCCTTGACCATTTGCTCCATTCACTGACAAAAAATGTTTTTCTACAGCAGTTTCAAATAGGTCATCAGTGACCTCAATTTTAATCTAATATATATAGCTATAGTCTGTCCAGGTGGCAGCTTTCAAATTGGTGGTTACTTGAGATTTTCTGTTTAATACACAATTCCATTTCTCTAATGAAAATATCACTGCTGGAACTATTGTATCATTAATACCATAAATTCAGTTTCCCTATAGATTTTTCTTGATCGAGTACCTTCTTATACAAATATCTCTCCATAATTGCCCCCTAAAGAAAATAAACATGAAAACCACCTTTGAAGAAAGTGATAGTAGCTAGCATATGGAAAATGAATGCTTTATATTCCCTCTTGGATTTGTGCAGGATGATACATATGAGATATATGATGCTCATGGACAGGATTAGCTGACCTCAACTGACATAGTAATGATATTGTTGAGGAGTCCCTAATGGTTTCCTTGAGAGGATTGGTATGCTAACAAAAACACAAAGGTTTAATATGAAGACACAAAAAAAGCTTCCACTGACATGACACTACATCACCTCTCCTTTGGACAGATTGCATGGGATGTGAAGTATTTACCTGCTGGGGTAATCTGGTAGATTATGAATAAAACTTCAATAATGAAAGTGTCAAAGAAAATCCATGACTCGTTCACTAGAACATCTTCAACTCACGGTTGAAGTGTTTCCCAACTTCTCGTAGCCTTTGTATTTCCATATTTATAAATATTACAGATGAAAACTTTAGCTGAAGGCAGCTGCAGTGTATGTAGATATTCTCAGGACCTGATCCCAGAGTCCTTGTCTCAGATTTGGCTTGATTTCTCCCCGTGGGTCTTGTGCCAGGTCACACTCACTAGCACCAAAACACTGCTAAGTCAGTAGAGTTGCTACAATAAAAGCAGTCTGTTGTATATAGGAATAAAGCATTAAAGATGATCTCAGATGCTATTATATTTACATATGTTGCATATTTTCAAGACCTGTTTTTAGTCCTAAATCCTTAAAAATTGCTTCCTCCTTTTCACAAGCCACAGATCTGCAGGAAACCAAACTATGGAAATGGGTGAGAGGTGCACCACCAGAAAAAAAAACTTCTTAAAACCAAGGAACTGCTTTTTATGGCTTATCTAGTGCCTAGTTCATAATGTCATTGACATTAACAGTATAAAGTTGAGAATGGTTTTGCAGTTCAAAGCTCAGTTGTACCTTTATTTACACGAAACCCCTTTTCAGAGTGTGAAAACTCTTTGCAGTGCAGATTGCAGATTTAGCAAAATAAGGCTCCAGCCTATGCAGGTGAGAGCTGAAAAAAAACTTGCTGCGTGTAAATTTGGTGCAGCTTTCAGTCTACTAAGTGACCTCAAAATTTGCAGGATCATACAAAAACTCATTCATCCAAGAGGAGAAGAAGCTGAGAAGTTCAGCTTTAGATGGCTACAAACACTGGGACAAATTTCCATGTGACAAATTTGAATTTCAGGGACCTCAGCTTTCCTGTGAGAACTGCTGGGCTGTCATCTTCTGGCAAAGCACACAGTAGGTAAACTCACAAAGTAAGGCTACAAGCACAAGAAATTACAGCAGAGTTCCCAGGAGTGCTGACATTTCGTACTCCACCCTACCTCCTGACAACTCCTCACTGTGCCTATACTCAGAGGCATCTGTGGAATTCGGGTTATCTCTTAATTGCATTGAAACAAGACTTTTCAGATTCTGAATTACTGAAGATGTACGTGTCAGGCACCTGGACACCCAGTCTTAAGTGCCTAACGTATCCATATTTGCATACATATTGGTATGTGTGTACCTATGGGTTTCTATGGGGGGTGTATGTACTTAGATGAGCTTTTAAATTAGTAGTTTAGCTGGGAATTTAATAGAGAGGTTCAAGGTCTGGTGAATTACTCTCAGTTCCACTCATGTGGCTTCTGAACTGGCTGTTGGTAGAACAGAATGATTTGACCTAAAAAGTATTTTGGAAATAAATATACCTGGTCCTAAGACTACCAGATGTGAAAAAAATACCAACAACCAGGCTTTGTAACAAGGAGTGTAACATTTCCAAGGATAAGTAAAGACAGGAGACAAAACATGCAACGTAATCTTCGTATTTGCAACCAAAAAAAAACTACTCAGCTTCTCCACTATCTAAATGATATTGATGGAAGTATTTGTGACTCCAGCATTGCAAATATTTATTGCGTCTAGTCTGTTCTGTCAGGCATTAAATAACATTCCCATCCTCATTTCGAAGAACTATGTCTAATCTTTGTTTACACTAATGCTTCCTTTGTTGACTTTTAACAATTATGTGCCATTGACAATTGTTTATTGTTGTTTAATTAGGAAGTGGATTATTCCCATGTTTTAATGATTACTGTTCAACAACTTGACAGAAATGTTATTCCCCAAACCACCAAGCACAAATTGGCTTTGATTTATTTTACTTAATCTTGTTATGATGGCGTTATAAGCTCTCCAAATTATAATTATTTTTTTTTTTATTAATTACAATATCTCACAGTTTCAGCTCAGTAATGTGTACCAAAGGAAACAAATATAAACTGCCCAAGCTGCTGAATTCTCTTCCTGTAAGAGAAAAATTTAAACAAAGTGTTGGGTTGTAGAAGAGTAAACATAAAATTAAGCAGCAGATGAGCAGACACCAGAGATGATTTCCAGTCTGCAGATATGTAGCATCCTTTTGCTATATATTCGTAATCGACTAAAAGTGGACATCACTTTTTAAGTATGTTCTCAGACTTAGATGTGGCATTTAAAACAAGAAATTATTAATAACGGACAACTTATAAATGTTGATTTTTGTGTAGAGAAGGGCATGGCATCCACCCTTGCTAGCCAATAAAAACACTTGGTTTTTTGCTGTGAAATATTGATAATCAGTAAAATAATAATGAGGAAGGACAGCACAAGCTAAAATTAGCATGAGATAGAGCAGCAGCCATTTTCAAATGCAGTACTTCACAGAACAAATGAAAAACTTTAGACAGATTAAAATAAATATTGTATCTAGATCAGGTGCCAGTTGGCCTTATGTAAATGGGCTGTCCCCTGGGCATTTCTGACAAGTTATATTTTTAATATCATTTTTTTGGGGAAAGGATGTTATTGTCATGGTCACTCTTTAAACCAGATCAAATAAAGAAATGCTAAAAGGAAAAACTGAAAAAAAAACACAAAACCAAACCAGAGTCAAGGAAAAAACCAAACCAAACCAAAACAAAGCAACAAACAGAAAGGTCTAGTTTATAATTTTTCAAAATTTCAGTATTTCTTTCCTCTGGTTTGGAATTCATACTTGAAAAACAAATGCTGTGAAATGCTATAAATCTTCCACTTAAGAAGTCCTGACTGAACTTGCATTCCCACGGATCAGAACTGACTTTTGCCTGGTTGAACAGATCTGCTAAGCAGCTCCCTCAAGCTTTTAAAGTCCATTACTCTAGAACTGCATAGGCTGCTCAGAGCCCAGAGACACCAAAGGTGCCAACATATATCTCAGTGCTGGCCTCATATTTGTTTGTTTGGCTTTTTTTTTCTGCTTTCACCAACATTATTGGAAGGGGGATGCTGATTTATTTGGAAGAATTTTGGTATTAAAAGCCTTGGGTATCCTATGCTGAAAATATTGGCAGTATTGGGCTTTGAAACCCCAGAGCCTGATGTCCTGTGGCTGGGGTGAGCTAGCAGCAAACAGAGCAGGGCTGTGTCAGAACCCTGCCTCCCCTCTGTTCGACGTTTTGAAAGCAGAATATTTTCATGAAATGTTTTGCTTTGTTGACTTAGCTTTCTGACAGACTGATGCTGAAACTGAAAATTTACAGCCCCTTCTAGTTATCACCGCTTGATTCCATCTAAAGCATCTGAAGAATCTGCCTCACTCCTCTCTGGTGTTTCCAGAGGTCATGCAAGACAGTTTCTCTTACTCTTTGCAATTTCCTAGAGTTAAATGAAGTAGTTTTAGAGAAGAAGCACAATTTCTAAAATGTGAAAAAGGCTTTTAGGGATGCTCACCTACCTGAAAGATGACACTGTGCAGTAGTACTTGAAACGAACGTAACACAGCGTGCACCAAAAATGTGATTAAGGATAAAGAGATGAGACAAGTGAAAACTTCACCTTTCGTTCTGAAGACTCTGCACATTTCTAACAATAAAATGTTTTAATTTCTAGTTGTTCTAAAATATCTTCTTACTGTATAAAATCCAAAGATGATATTTTCAAAAGCACTTCTTCAGAGTGCTGAGGACCTTCTGTAGGATTGGAGATTCTAATTTAGTTAGGCCATCTGGAAATTCCATCTCAGGAGATCCAAACTCCTAAAAATTACACTATGTTATTTGAATTTCCTTTCAGTGGCTCTCCATCCACCCCCAAAGCTGTATCCAGATGACATTTTTACTTGCAAAAATTTATTACAGACATGCTATTAACCCTTTTCACCTGAAATTCTTTCACGTTTCTTGCCAAAAGCTTAATCACACTCCCTAAAAGTTTAAAGAACTGGCACATCTTTCCTACTTCTGCCTCCTTTTGTAAAAATGATACAGTTCTTTGTATGCATGATGGTTCAATACCTCTGCAAAGAGATTGTGAGGTATTAAGCTGGGAATACTTTTAGTGAACAACAGAGACAGAGAAGCACCAACCATTGGTTTCGTTTAAGTCATATAATTTTAACAAGAGTACCCTAAGAATTCAGAAAGCACCAATATGAACCAGAGAGCAATTTTTTTTTTTCCATTATCCATAAAAATGTTACTTCTGTTTTTGATGATTCTCCATATTTTAGATATTTAATTTTTTTTCTACTCGGATGCTTACTTTTTAGGGGTGATGAGTAGTAGACGTTTGTGAAGCATCCTCTCTGCCATGTGTTTACAAGGCGAGTTCATGGTAGGAACAAAACAAATCAAGAATATCCACGTGGCAGATCCATGTGTAGCCTTCTACGTGAGGACATGAATATAGTAGCTGCTATTGCATCACAGATCCTTAGATGATTCCTAGGATGAAGCAAGTGCATTTGATCACAGGCATTACTGAGATATTAGAGGCTTATTCACATGGTTGCTGATGTAGTTGTGTGATAAAAATAATGTATCTTAATCCTTGAAAAGACATAAAAAAAAATAAAAACAACAACAACAATAAAAAAAAGAATTCAATAATTATTAAGAACGTGTCATACTCAGATAACAGATTCTGCTTTGGTAGTGACTGGACCAGACTATTGATATGGAAATATAATAAGAAGTCTCCCTAGGATGTCTTTCCTCCAGGAACACGGGGTCAGCACAATAAGATTTCATACTACATTGCTAGAAACTGCCTGAAACAATGTGAGAGAAGACAGATATCATTTTAAGCCAATTCCTTTTCAGTAAAATAACAAGAAATAGTAATAAAAATGAATCACTCTTCTGTTTATACATATAAAAAAATGAAAGGAAAAATGTATCTTGTGGAATATTTAAATACGTGGATATATGAGGTAACAGGAACTGGAAAATATAAGATTAAATGGAATATCAAGGATATTATTTGGCTTCTGAAGGATACATCTAGTTTCCTAATTCTTCCTCCTGAAATCTTCCAGATTACTTATAAAATTGTGCCCAAAGTGCAAATCAGCAAAAAAAATGATATTCTTTTTCAAAATGATCAGCTTTGCCATTGCAATTTCTTTCATAATCCTGTTTTAATATCACACAATCCCATGTCACCTTCTCACCAAACAATACTGCTTTAGATGATCAGGTTTATTGAAATAACATCTGGCAATATTATGCACATTCCATATGTCTATGTGTTGTAGATGCCTATGTGAGATATATCTCTATGAATCTACCTTTATATGATGTCAATGATAAATGGAAAAGTGGCTCATTAATCACATCACCTGCCTTGTAGTATTAATCTGTATTCCAATTCTTTATGTTGCACCTGTCTCCACAATAGCTTTACAGTCACCAAGTGTACTAAAAACAAAATAAAATAATCCATATTCTCTATTCCTAAATTAAAATAATAAGAAAAAGCTTTAAAAGGGGTGGAAAAAAAAATATGTTGGTATTATCAGGTCCATACTCAGAGACTGCTCTGGAAAGAAATTGTATCATATATTCAATTTCCCAGGATGTTGAATCCAGTTGGGTTTCTAGTGATAGGTTGAGTAAGACAGGCCTCATGCTTCAGAAAATAAGGAATCTTTTGTTTCTATGTCAGGGCTGGATTAAGTTGATTTATTCTTGTCCCATCACTTATTTTGAATACATCTTCTTTCAGCTTGGTGTTTGTAACTTCAAGGTACTTATGAAGATCAACTTGGTTTAACTGTTATTTCTCTTAAAAAAAAAATAGCCATTCTTTTTCAATTTCCCTTTGTAAACCAGCTCTTCCACTTTGCTCATTCGGGTGGTCCTCTGCTGTAAGATCCAGTACGGATGCTCTTCTCTTGAACACAATCAGCTAGAGCTGTGCATGGCACTGCATGAAAAAACTCTTAGCCATGGCTTTGTTACACTTTCCTCTATCCCTTTGACAGCTCCTTGCCCAAGAGATACCACAAACGTTATTGTTTATGCGTGATCACATCTCATTAATGGTTTACTGCTTCCTTTAGATCATCTGTTATCACCAGTGGGTTAACTGACCATTTCTAATAACTTTTCTTTTGCTATTTATTATTATATGCTAGATCTTTAATTTTGGTGCTGTGTTTCTTAAACAGATCTAATAGTTGTCATTCTGAAGGGGCAGATATGGTTCCATTCTAAAAATCTGATACAAACTTAAAGAATATTTTCTATCAGGTGTTCAATTTCCTATAAATTTCCAATTCCTTCTTGCATTCAGCCATGGACATTATCAGTCCCCTTAATCTGCATGCATGCGATCATTTGAATATATTCCCACTTGCAAATAATTTACTCTCTGATTATCCACAGATATGTGTTGAATCATTCCTGGGGTTTCTGTATGGATCATAACAATTTTTTTTTTTCTTTAAGATGAAAACCAGATGAAGTTCTGGATGTAGGTCAGAGGAGGAAAGACTATTACAGGCAGTGTGGGCTCTGCCCAAGCTTAGTTAGTTCCCTCAAAAAGGCTTTGTCTGACAGTGATTTACCATTATTCTAAAACACTTTCAATCTTCATTTATCCCTCTCCTACGTGCTCTATATAACCTGCTACCAATGCCCAGAGCATCTGTCACACCCCCTCAACAGCATGATGTAGAAGTTCTATCACGGCACAGCATTTACACCATTTATGCTCTTTGATCAAAAAAAAAAGCCTGGTTTAGGGTTGCCAGATGTACCCCAGAAGTAGTTGAGGCAGAGTATTACAAAATGTGGATACAGCCAATCTGCTCCGAGTGAAGTAACTCTGAACTATGTAAACACAAGCAATTCTTCAGCACACAGTCTGAGGGACAAGGATCACTCCCAGAATTATATCTTTATCAGCATAGCTTTTACACGTTGGTATTGTCCAGATAACAGTCATTTCCATCTTGGTTTGCACATCTCTATCTGTCACCTAACCTCCTGATCCATGATCTGCATCCTTGTTGAAGATGAATATTATCTGTACGATTCTGTGTCCTTTTAACATTAGATTTTGTCTTACCCTTACTGCATTGGCCTTCCTTTTAATTTCTGTGCTTAAAGATCACTTTATCTTTTGTGGTAATTTCTTTGCAAGGTTTGAGGGAGTTACCAGATATTTTTACTTTATCCTACTGTCTTCAAGACTTTTAACATGTTTTAACCTATTCTGATTTATCACTGCATTTTCCAGTCTTTTTAAAGTTTTTATTTTCATACAGTACTCTGTTATTTTTCTTTTTTTATCCTTATTTTTTCTCTTTTTCTCTTAATATTAAAACTCATGTTTACAGACTTATTTTGTGTTTAGTTTTCCACACATTTAAACACAGACAATCCATGCCTTTTCAGAACAAGGCTTTTTATTTCTCCAAGGGGCTTTCTTCTATATGACCCTGCTGCATAGTAGAACTATACATAAAATAGCACTCACCCTTGCATCTTCCCAGTGACTAATTGGTAGAGAAATCTGTCAACTATCATGGCAAGAAATATGCTGGATCTACTTTTAACAGTATAATTTTTCTCTAGTCTATACCACAAAGTCAATTATGTTAATAGGTAATTATTTTAAGTAATTAAAGTTGCTTGTGATAGATTCATCTCACTATAGATATGTCTTTTTATAGATGGGGTAACAGCTTCAAATTGGAAGAGGGTAGATTTAGATTAGAAATAGAGAAGAAGTTCTTTCTCTGTGAGGGTGGTGAGACCCTGGCAGAGGTTGCCCAGGGAAGCTGTGGATGCTCCATCAATGGAAATGTTCAAGACCAGGTTGGATGGGGCTTTGAGTAACCTGCTCTAGTGGGAGGTGCTTTGAAGCCCCCTTGGTCTAGGGTGGTTGGAGCTGGGTGATTTTTAAGGTCTCTTCTAACCCAGATCATTCTGTTTTATACATACAGGTGTATGTAACAGGGAGAATTAAGGAAGCTCTAGCAGAATTTCAGACTATGACTAACTGTTAATGAAGGCTTTTCAACACCAGGGGTGAGTCACCTTCCCAGACTTAGGCATCTGAAACTTGGGCATCTAAAACTTAAACATCTGATCCTAAGGAAATTACTCAGGACACCACTGAGATTCAAAGGATAAACCAGATATTTCCATAGTGAAATCCAGTTTAAGATAGCCATCTAACTGGGACAGACAACACCTGTACGTTTGCTTTTTGAACTGTGAAAGGAGCTTACACAGACTGAATTAGGTATCTTACTAGGAGATATCTCCAGCTAAGGTGTCTTAACTTAGGTGAGATGAAACCCACCATCCCACAAAACTTGAGATATGAAACTGAGATGGCTGTGATAGTTCCCCCTTACCACTGCTGTGTGGGAAGGTGCATTTTTCTCACCACTGACAATGGAATAAGTAGAAGGTGACTACACAGCTAGGTTGGGCTTCTGATCTAAGCGCTTAAAGTTGTATTTATCTTGAGCTTTAATGTTGGCAATCCAAAAAGAAACAGAGAAAAGACTGCAGTAGCAAAATTGACAAGTCAGAACTGGAATCCTCAGTTCCACGTACACTGATGAATAATGAAAAGGGGGTTGTACCTTAGAGATGACTTCAAAATATCCAGAAATACAGGAATGAGATTGTTTATGTATTGTTTATCTAATTTGTTCTCAGTGCAGAAGCACATGTCTCTCTAGCAGAGATCATCTCTAAGATCACCCCCATTCCCACGAGAATACCTTCTGCTATGCTAGAGACTAATGAAATTATTGCCTCTCTAGCTTAATGAAATTACCCTTCCTTGTCCTTCTTCCTTACTCCAATTTTACTTGCATGTTAACATCGAGGACATTTGCCTTGGATGTGTATTTGTACTTGTTCAGGCTGACAAGAACCCTGCTATTCCCCTTCCAAATGGATGGAGGAGGGGTCCATTTCTTCTTTTTTTCACACAAAAATAATGGACATTGGTCTTGGAATTAAAATGGTCAGGCCTTTTCCACTGAATTCAGTCCTGACGTGTAGTCTTGAAAGGCTAGTTGTGGAAATGGAGCCAGAATGGACAGATTCAGAGCAGTTAGAACATACAGGGGAGGAGGTTTTGAAGTTTTCCTAAAGGAGTGTCCAACTCCTAATGTCACACTGATGAGTTTCACTGAGTTGGCTGCATCATTTTGTCCACCTTATTTCTCAGAACATGGGATACCTCTTCCCACACTGCCTCCAGAGGAAAGGGAGCTGGAGCAGGCAGATAATAAAATGCTACAAATGGGAAAGCCTCCACTAAACAGCTATCACGTGTGCTAAGCAAGCATTGGTAAAGAGTGAAACTCTTTCAACAGTGTTTCAGGTTTTTCCAGCTCTACACTGTTTTATGTGACAGAATGTCTTTAATTAGGTTAGCAAAGGCTGAGATAATGTCTGTATTTGGCAAATGTGCTCTGCAATGGCCTAAGGGCTTCTCTGTGGTGCTGAGCAGCTTCAGTTCCTCTGAATGCTCAAGACTATGCAGACTGAAAGCTCCGTCCTGGGCAAATGATGATTGCATCATTAGTAAGCAGTTAATTACTTTCTCTTCTGTCTTAACTGGATGATAACTTTTTTGGGGGTGTTATCCCACTCGTCTAAGTCTGGAACAAGAGGCTCCATTGTGTATTGCAGGCTCATAAGCACCTTCTCCCAGGGAAGCAAAGACAACGAGCAGTATATGTGTCCTTCTGGGAGGAGGACAAATGATAAATAGCCACCTGGCTTCCTCAAGAGGATGGTCTTCCCAATGGACAAAGAATGTCCAGCGATGGGACTTTGCTCCCCTTATGCACTCACAGCTCCTCATTTGGATAGTGCAATGTTTTCAGGAAGCAGGTTACAGCAGCAAAAGTAGAAAATGAAGCCAGACTGGCATAATTCAAAAGCTGTGGTTTATTAATATTGTTTTTTTAAATATTGCTCTCTTCTCTCTTGTTTTCATTTTGCCTGCTTAGAAAAATACTTAGGACTTGTGCTGTCTTGAAGATTAACCTCCTTTCCACTTAGTAGATCACATAAGAATCTCAGATCACCCCATACCTTTTAAGGTATGTGAACTGTGTTTGACTTTATATACCAGTATTCATACCTTTAAAATTATGCACCTATAGCAGACTAAATTAGAAGAAACTGAAGCTGTACATATCCCTTTCAATTTAATGTAAAAAAAACCCAACAAACACACATTTAAAAGATTGTCTGCACATAAAACAAACACTCATGCCATCACCTTGATATGATGGATTCATTCTCCATTAAGAGATGCAGAAGAAAAAAACTTTCAGAGCCTTTCTCCATACCACCCACCAGCATTGGCTGGAAGGTTCAATTCTGGAGCTGTTTCTGTGATTGCTCAATGAATTGGATATTTTCCCTTTCGTTTTAATGAGAATAGAAACTGCTCTGAGGAAATTACGAGATCATTCACCTGGGTATATCACAGTAAATGTAGGGCAAGGAAGATGTTTAAAGCCTTTGAAATGAGTATGGGACAGTGAATTCTAAGCTGTGCTGCTAAAGGATGCTTCTCTGCTAACACAAGGCCTTATTCAGAGGACTTGTTCCCACTGTTTTCTTCTAACCAAGATTCTGTAAAGCCTGTTGTATTAGGTGACATAAATAAATAAAAAAAACTAATTAATTGAAAGTGGTTTTCTCTATGTTTAATTGTCAGAGGTATGTTATACAGCTAATCCCTTGATTTTCTCCAGGGCGAAGGTAAATGGTAGGAGATTTTATTCTTACTGGATGATTCTGCTATTTAATCTTTGCATTCTGTCTTTCCCTCAGCAATAGGATTCTATAGTTAGGTGTGGTATAAGAATGTACTGAGGTGAGTTTAGGGTTAGGGCTGGGTGTTGTCAAGCTCTAGCAGCTGATAAGGACAGTAATTCCTAAATTGTACAAAAACTTCACATTCTTCAGTCCACTCACTCCCGGTGATTCATTTCATATCATCCTTCTGCAATCCTTTGTCCCTTGTGCCTCACCTTTCCTAACATGCTAAAATACAACCCCTTTATTTTTCATACCATACACCTACTATTCCTTTTGGTCCTAAAAAAGCACAACTGGATGCCACGAAAGAAGTTTAGCTGAACAGCGAAGGGCTAAAGATCAAACAAGAAGATACAGAATCATAGACTCATTAAGGTTGGAAACGACATTAAAGATCACCCATCTGATCCAACCATCTACTAAACATTATCGTGACCACTGAGCCATGCCCTGCAGTGCCACATAGAGATGATTTTTGAACCCCTCCAGGGATGGTGATTCCACCCCCTCCCTGGGCAGCCTCTTCCAAGGCCTCACCACTCTCTCAGCAAAGAAATTGTTCCTGATAC
>JANHFX010016983.1:52275-66230 GCA_027560015.1 Chloroceryle amazona | reverse complement strand
TTCCCCACAGCTCCGCATCACTTGTTCCGACCGTCCCCAGCAGTACTGGCTTCCCCTCTCCGCTCGGACCCTGCCATCCTTTCCAGGTTCCGTCTTGAGATCAGCCTTTAAACCTTTGGCCTCTTAGGGCCGTGGGGATTTTCTCCTGTCAGAGGCTTTGCTTTCCGGCAGTCGTCTCCGTACCAGAGCCTTCTTTCCAGCCTTTACATTTAGTCCCCTCTGAGGAGCGCACCCTCTCTGTCCCGGGGTCTGCTTCCAGATTTGACCACTCTGCTGCTGTCGCCGCTTTACGAGGGTTCGCTGCCCTGCTTGTCAGGGTCCAGCCGTGCTTCGAAGTAGTGCTTCCCAGCGATAAAGCATGGCTGTAGCTGGAGATGCAAGGCAGGTGCCACCGCTTTATTTTGGAAACACAGACAAGTTCTAGCTGTTAACCCTCCCGCTTCCAAACAGGGTGTCTTTGAACGAGTGTGGCAAGAGTATCTAGGTAAAAGCAGAAGAGAGTGTTTGAGGATGCCGTATCTAGTTGACTGATATCCAAGAGTTCAGCTTGTTTTAATAGCTGTAATTTGTGGTGATAAACTGACAAAAGAACTTCAGATGCGTGCGTGATGTAGGAAGAAAGGCAGATACAGCATTTGAGATATCTGTTGTCAGTTGTGTGGCATCCTTTCCCCTTGAAGCTAAAGCAGACATCCCCAGCAAAGCTTACCTTTATAGATTAGGATTGAGGAAGTCAGAAACCAGGGTACTTTAGACCATCTTTTTCCCAATGTATTATTGGTTATTTTAGTGTTTTTCTCATTTTTCTGTTTGGACTTTGCCTGTTGAAAGAGAAAAGGAGAGAAGTCTGGATTGATATTTGTAAGAAGACAGTCCATGTTGAAAGAGTGACAGCAGATCCCAAATTCTTTCTCTCTTCTTACGGCAAAAGTCCAAAGCAGTTCTAATTTAATTCCAGTTCCATTGCTCTATGCTACAGCTGTTTGAATCTGAGCTTCATCTAGTGTGCATTCTTAGTTGTGGTTGGGCTGACAGTTTTAATAACTACACTGAATGCATTCACCTCCAAGTGATCATTGGAATAATACGTAGCAGTCTGATCCAAAGTGAATTGTCTTTAACACGAGGAGCTGATACAGTGCATGTGAAAGATGATGTTGCTGTGGAAAATAACTGAGACTTCTGAGTGCTAACTTAGAAAGCTTCTTACAGATTAAACAGTTATTTTGGGGTCTGAGAGAGATTGAGGGAAGATTATTTATATGAATTTATTAGTTAAGCAGTATCACCTTATTTTCCTTCCTCAGTTTTCTCTATCTTCTTAAACTTTGTTTTTTTCTGTGGTGAAAGAGACTTGAAATGTGAAGCTGTTGTGTTTCTTTGTTTCTAAGCTTCAAAATAGCACCTTTCTCTTTGCAACGTTTAAATTAAGCATTGTTTCTAAGAACGCTTGCATTAGGGCTGCTTAAAAAGTATGTTTCTTGAGGATTTAGTGAATAATTTTCTATTTTACAACGTATGCAATAGGGAAGTTGCTTCTCAACAGCATTATGAGTATCAGTCGATGGTAGCATCTAAACAAGCATCTTTTATACATTTAAGCTGTTTAAGCAAAGTGGCAAATGCATTCAACTATAGCAAAGTGCTTTTCACATTGCAGCAAAATCAATCTGATTTCTGCTTAAAAGCAAGGAAAAGAGTCTGTCGGGTTACAGAAGGAGAAAAACCCTTTCCAAGTGGTAATGGTGAGGGTTCTGCGAGTGCTGTCATTGCTGCTGTTTGGTTTTAAGTCTTTCTGTTTGACTATGCAGTGATGTTTAGGTAATTTTTGGTCAGTCTGTTGTGCTTGTCTGTAATTGCAGGAACTCCTTTCTGCCCTTGTATGTAAGGAAAGTGAATACATGTGCATAACCTAGAGTATTTGCCTCGGTTGCTTACTGTAACTGTACTTTGCCCAACTAGAGAAGCTCTTTGAATTGTGTGCTTGCCTCAGAAGAGGAACTAGAGAAGCCATGATTATAGTCTAGCTTGGGAGCATTCTGTTTTTCTAATTGTTTACTTTTTACTGTCTCATAAATTGAGTGTTTTTAAAGGTTTTAGGCAACCCTTGATTTGTCTGGTACCTGAGCTAGTTCTGGGTCCATGATTTGGAGAGGAAAGATAGTTTTTCTTCTTTACCTCTCTCTGGTGTGAAGAATAAAGCAATAAGGACTTGAGCATTTTCTCTAAGTGACCCGCATTCGTGTTTTACTTATTGTAGTTCAGAGCTGCTGCAGTTGAAGGATTGATCTTTTTCTTCATAAGAATTGCAAATTACACTTAAAGTGTTGTAACAAACTTGGAAAGAGCATTTTAAAGAAACCAAAGCCCTGTTTCATATGACCAGCTCTTAAGCTATGCCTGGAATTTCTACTTTTGCTATACTGGGGCATACAACAAACCTCCTGGTAAAACATCAAGGGTAGATAATTTTTTTCCCCCTCTGAGGAAACATGATACTAGATCTTGTTACACTGGTTATTCAAATATTTTTTTTTCAAACTTGGCACTATGTTAATATACTGTTCTTTTTATTTAAAAAAAAAAAAAAGTTTTCTTACAGACCTCCTATTTAGAAACTGATAATGGCTGCTTTCCACCCACCTACCTGAGCTATTCTAAACTGAGCTGGTAGGAGAGGCCTATTGTTTCAGTCATGAACAGAAGAACTACTTGCATCTTTGCCTTTAGATCATTGATTTTGAAATTCAGAGCATAGACTCAAATGATGTTGTTGTTGAGCAAGAAAAGGCCTATTCTCTTCAGGTGGATTATTCGAGTTTTATTGTTGGAACCCTGTTTCTGATCGAGAAACAGTGAAATTTGGGTGCCTTACCTTTTACCTGAAATTTGCATATCTCTGGTTTTAGTTTGGGTAGGTCATGATATGGAAGCTGGAGTGTTCAAGAAGAGGATGTTAATATCAGCCTCTATAAGGTTGTTACGCCATCTGTTTTCTGTTCTTTGTAGGTCTAGCTGTTTTGACACCTTAATTTTTACTCCGTTGGTACCATGAGCTGCTCTTGTCTACATTTTATTTGCAAAGCAGCTAGATGGAGTGAGTTTGTTCTTTATTCCTCAACTTTAAAGTGTTCGGTTCCTTTATTTTTTTTTGAACTTGGGCTTGTCAGAGCCTGAATTAATTTGCCTTTGGATCACTTTGATTAATTTTTCTTCATAGGGCTTGCCTCTACAAGTGTATATGTGCATTTCCTATTGCTGTAAATATGTAATTTCAGAGACTAGATAAAAAAAGTGGTGATTAATATATAAAAATGTTCTTAAGGTGATAACGTATTTAGTCTAATCTTTAACCAGACTTGTTAACTTCTGTGAAAGTGATTTTACCTGAAGTAGAACACCCTTTCCTATCTATTCAAGTGAAGGCCTCCTGGGGCGATCCTGTATCGGAAGGGCCCTTCACTCTAAAAAGCGAGTGAGCAAAAAGAAAACACAGGAGCTTAGTGGATCAAAAGTAACAGTGTGACACTAACAGTTTTTGTATAAGGATACCAAGGCTGCTTCCGCTCTTAAATGTATGCGATCCATCCAGTCCTTCTGTTGTCATCGGTGATGAAATCCTCAAAGCAGCTTCTGATTCCAGCTGTTGGAAGGGGAATAATGTGTATAATGAAAACAGGGAAGAGAAAGGAAATGCTAATGGTTTAGGAAAACACTGTGACCACCTCATTCTGCATTAAAAAAGTTTCTATAGCTATCCAAGCTAAGTAGCTGTCACCTGTGTTTTCAGGTTGGTGGGTTTTTTGTTTGTTTGGGGTGTTTTGTTTTGTTTGTTTGTTTTTTACATTGTGTTGTTTAATAAATACTGGCCGTGTGTAACATTTCAAATTCCATCACCTAAAGATGCAGAGGAAAACTGAAGATCAGTTGGCAGTCCTGCAGATAATTGGTGTACTCCATTTTGCGCTTATTAAAATGAGTTTACCAGTAACACTTCAGAAATCTGGTATGTCTTGCAAATGTGGCCTGTGCTGTATGTTGGAATGACCAATTTCCAGAGTAATGCTGCATTTGTTAAACATTTGCCTGAGCCAGATCTACTTCAGGTCAATGAATAAGCTTATCACAAGGCAGAGGTGTTCTCATTGTTCGTTTTGTGCACCCATCGAATGAGTGTATTTAACCCCTCTTCTGAAATCTAATTAAGGGCAAGTGGATTTGCTCTGTGTGGAGACCTGTTGACATTGCTGGTGATTTATTTAAAGGTTTTAAACATAGTCCTGGCAGGTGTGGCATATCACTGCTTTTCTTCCTTTCCAGCCCTCACCAGGCCCCCAAAACTAAAAAGAATTTTGGGATGTTAGTGACAATTTGAGTTATTAAAGCAAAAGGTTACGTTTAAGAAAAGTATTGCTTCCGTCTGGAATGTGAATGAACAAAACAATACTGTCGTCTGAGGCGAAAATGTTTTCAGGCTGTGTGTTCACTTTGAAGCTGTGAACTTCCCAGTATGCTACCTTTGAGTGAAGAAGAGAGCAACAGAATGAAATTCACAGTTAAGGGTGTGTGATAGAGCCGAGAGACTAGACAGTAATGATAAAGATGGGATCTGCTATGAGAGAAAGCCTCTGCCACAGGTAGGATTTCTTTGCTTTCCTGCTTTTAAAATAGTTAACTCTGTGCTTTCTATTTTGTAGCTCTGCCTTCATCACGCCTTACTGAACGCTGTAAGGTTCTTATGCATTACAAAATAAAGTGTCTGAACAAAATTTCATAGTCAGAATGGTTTGAAAGAACAATTGTCAGAACTCCTCACATGACTTAGACTCGGGGTTTATATCTGGAAGAATGCTTTGCTGCTTAAGAAGGTCATTACACAGCGTTATAACCCTATGGGCCTATCTTGTGGTTAAAGCCTCGCTGGCAGCTTAACCCCACACAGCTGCTGGCTCCCTCCCCTGCCCCAGTAGGATGGGGGAGGGAATCAGAAGACTAAAAGAAAACTTGTTGAGATAAAGACAGTTCAATAAGTAAAGCAAAAACCTCACACAAGCAAAAGAAAAGAAGGAATTCATTCACCACTTCCCATCAGAGGTATTCAGCCACCTCCAGGGCAGCCGGGCTCTGTCACATGTAACGGTGACTTTGGAAGACAAATGCTGTCTCTCTGAGCTTCCCCCCTGCCTTCTTCCTCCCCAGCTTCAGATGCTGAGTGTGATGTGGTCAGTTGGGGTCAGCTGGCCTGGCTCTGTCCACTCACAACTTCTTATGCTCCCCCAGTCTATTCTCTGGTGGGATGAGGAGCAGAAAAGGTCTTGACTATGTGTAAGTGCTGATCAGCAGTAAGGAAAACATCCCTGTGTTGCCAGCACTGTTTGCAACACAAATCTGAAATACAGTCCCATACTAGGTACTGTGAAGAAAATTAACTATCCCAGTCAAAACCAGTGCAGCCTATGCTTCGGTACTTGTGGTTTGGCACTTAATGCACGGACGGGTAGCCTGTGAAGGGGTGTATGTGTGGTGTAAGAGGTGTGTTCACACAGAATTTAGTACTAGACTTGGCACAGAGATAGGACTCTGTGACTGGGAGGAGTGTAAAGGGGAAGGTGGGACCACTCCTTAGCAATATCAAGCTACCAGATGGTGAACACACCATCTAAGCTGCCCTGATAGCTGCAGCGACTGGACTGCCACCACTCTTACTGTGCAGCTACCTCTGGCTCACTGTCAAGGTTTAGTTTAGGAGGCAGTTCTAAGTTTCTTCACAGACCTGTGGGCTTTAAGTTGTATCTCTGCAGTATGGCAATTTGCTTTGAAGTGAAGGATGCAGTTAATGCTTATTCACAGATAACCCCCTCTGTTTTTTAATGTGCTGTTGTCAGCTCTTCATAGGGAAGAGCTAGGATGTAAAGACTGAAACTTTCATTCAGGAGTTTTATTTACTACTACAGCTTGGAAGTCTTGGGTAACCCATGATTTCAGAAGAGAAATCTACTTTATCTTCTGATTAAAGGCAAAAGGGTTTTAGGGCAACGCCACAAGAAAAGAAGTTAAATGGAAGTGTTGAGAATATTGGAAGAGTGGTGCAGTTCCGAGTCATCTCTTTCCTGTAGTGTCTGTTTTATTTTTCAGAGAGGCATGAGCTGGAATGTAGCAAGCAGTTGCATTTGGCAGGGTTGGGATGGTTGTGTTGTCCCCTCCTGGCTATGGTTTCGTGTTGCCATCTGGGTACTTGCAAAAGATTCCTAGGAAGCAGGTGATGGACTGCTGTTGAAATTAGAAAACATGAAAATGATTCTTCTGCAACTCAAGGTTTTGCTTGGAGCAGTTTGCAGTTTTCGAAAAGACACTGACCCACAGTAGACTTTCAAATACCTCGGTGTTTACCTAAATTCTGTCTTTTTATTTGGATTTATGTCCTTTACTTTAGTAATGCATAATTTAGATTGGAAAGATGCAACCTTTATTTCCAGCTGGCATTGAATTTAGCACACGGGAATATCACCACATTTTGTTGCAATTTTAGATTTTCAGTTCTAGTTTCTTTGGTTGGTTGTAATGCTTAAGAATATTCAGAGGAGCAGCTGATTTTTCTTAGGTGGTGGTGTGTGTGTACTTGGCAGCTAGCTAACTAACTGTGAGAGTCTCAGTGCATTGGCTACAATAGGTCTCGTTCTTACAGCTGAGTCGAAGTTTATCAAGAGGAACAGTATCTTTATTTTGCTAAAGCAAGTGCAAGCAGCAACTTTCTTTTTCAAGAGATTTCAAATAATAACTTTCAGTTTGCGATTGTCAGTGGTAGTAGAGAAAAATTCACCCATTTATGATGAGCCGTGGCAGGTTGAGTAGCAGATCTGTGCAGCCTGCTTTGGTTTGTTGCTCAGGTACCGTTTGCCGGTATCTTTCTCCAGATACCTTCATGGCCCTGTTCTGCTGCCTTGGGTCCGGCTAGGATGGGGTTAATTCCCCCCCCCGCCCCCGAGTCGAGCAGCTGGGCGGGGCCCCAGCCGGGATAAACAACGGCCCCGGCCAATGGGGTGGTCGATCCCTGCTGACGTCACGCCGGCGCTGAAGGGAGGGCCGGCCGGGTGGAGGCGCCTGTTTTCAACTGGCTCCGGGGTGTGGCTCCGGTGGGGCCGGGCCGGGGAAAGCTCCCTCTCGGGGGCTCTGTCCCAGAATCGTGGGGCTTGAAGGGACCTCTGGAGATCAGCGAGTCCAACCCCCCTGCCAGAGCTGGGTCACCTAGAGCAGGTCACACAGGAACAGGTCCAGGTGGGTTTTGAATGTCTCCACACTATCACTCACTTTGTGTATGCTTTTGTTGCTGTTATTGTGATTACCGTGGTTTTCTCCTCTCTCTGTGTTGCTAAACTGTCCTTATCTCAACTCATGGGGTCTAATCTTTTTCTTCCTCCTGTTTCTCTTTCCCATGCCACAGGAAGGGGTGCAGAGGGGGGAAGGCAGTGGGCGAGCAGCTGCGTGGTAGCTGTCGGCAGAGGTTAAACCATGACGTCTGTGATAGCTAGGATAAACAGAGGTTTATCTGGTGCTCTCTTCGTTATTATACCCCCAGAGAGAGCTACTTTTGTACGTGTGTAAACTTTCGTCAATGTTACTGAGCACTTAAAATGAGATGTTTGTTGTGTGCTGTACAGTTCTGTACAGAACACACCCAAGAATCCTGCTTAGATTAATGTAGCTGTCAGCTTTATTATATCTGCTAGATTTGAGTTGTCCAGGTGACAGGCTCTGGTTTTGGTTCTGGGTTTAGAGACTGCTAGTAAACAATGGCCTTTCAGAAAGTTAACTTTAAAAACATTTCTTTGAAACTACTGTAATAGTGGGTGACGGTGATGAACACAGGCAGCAGTATCATTTAATGGCCAGGCTTTCTGGTTTGTTTTTTTTTATTTCTCCAGAGTTAAAAGCTGTATGTAGATTTGTTTGAATAAGCCTGTGTATGAACCATTGATAATGAAATGTAGAGCTGACAATAGAATTGGGAAATATGCTGAAGGAAGCATATTTTTCTTCCGTAAAGAAGAAGAAAACCCCTAATGTCAGGAGATTACAAAATCCTCTGTAGATGTTGCCCTCTGTTAACAGATGAATGTATAACTGCTTTGAAAGTGATTGTTTAAAAGCTGTGGGGTGGATGGTGAAACAGAAGGTGGTGACCTTGTATTTTGTTGTACTGTGTTTATAACAGAGATTGTTATTGACACTTCAAAAGTAACCATGGAATTATAGAATCATTTAGGTTGGAAAAGACCTTTAAGATCATCGAGCCTGACCATTAACCCTACTCTACCAAGTCCACCACTAAGCCATATCCCCAAGCACCGCATCCGAGTGGCTTTTAAACGCTTACGGTGTGAGATGGTGACTCAGCCCCCTCCCTGGGCAGCCTGTTCTGATGCCTGACAACCCTTTCAGTGAAAATATTTTTCCTAATGTGCAGTTTAAACCTCCCCTGGTGCAGCTTGAGGCCATTCCCTCTTGTTCTGTCACTAGCTACTTGTGAGAAGAGACCAGCACCTACTTCTCTACCGCCTCCTTTCAGGTAGTTGGAGAGAGTAAGGAGGCCCCTCAGCCTCCTTATCTTCAGACTAAATAGCCCCAGTTCCCTCAGTTGCTTCTCGTAAGACTTGTTCTCTAGACCCTTCACCAGCTTTGTTACCCTTCTCTGGATCTGCTCCAGCACCTCAAGGTCTGTTTTGTATTGAGGTGCCCAAAACTGAGCACAGCACTTGAGGTGTGGCCTCACCAATGCAGAGTACAGAGGGACAATCATGTCCCTGGTCCTGCTGGCCACACTATTTCTAATACAAGCCAGGACGCCTTTGAAATGCATTTAAAAAGAGCTATACTACAAAACCTCTAGTTTTCTTCTGATGCCAAATCATAAAATAACCGAATTAGCTAAAAAACAAGTGGTTCTCCAACATATCTACTAGTGTTTTGTTTCTCTTCTTGTGAGCATCCATTTAAGTTCAACAGTTTCTCAAATTCATGAACCTCAATGATTTCTGCCTTATAAATTGGAAAATAACATAAATCTGTACTCTGAAATGTGATGTAATGTGGGTATTTCTGTAACAAAGAGATATGGGAGCTAAATGTATGCACTGGGAAGTGAAATGAGAGCAAGTTGGTAGATATGTTAAAACCATAAGGCTGAAGTGATAGAACAGCACACGGATGGGAATTTATCAGCTTGGTATGTAGCTATATTATGTCTCCATGATCAAGTTACCTATATATATCATTGGGATTTTTGGCAGCAGTACTTTTTTTTCGTTTTAATATCAGGAGTGAAACTCCATTGGCATTCTTTCCTACTGAGATTTGAATTAATTTTTATAGATATCTAGGATAAAATTTCAGAAACTCTTAGAGGATCAACATCCTATAAGTGACACTACAGCCAAAATTTGTCACACACGGGATATCTTTAAAGTAAAATAGAGTAGTTAGTTTGAGTTTGAAACTACTGCAGATATCGGGACAGAGGCTTTGTAGATGTGTAGAGAGATATGGAACAACATTAGGGTAGCTGTCCAGATTTGCTCCAGAAAGTTACTACCATATGAGTTAAAATGAAGGAAATTCTTAAAGGTTTGAAGAGTTGGATGCCTGCCAACAGCAGAGTAAAATGTCTTTCTGAATAAAGAGCATCAATCGTGATATTCAATGACTTCCCCATGTCTGATCTTATAGAACTAAGGAAGGGTTATCACAGGTTCCAAGGCAAATATCTTAAGATGCTTCTTATCAGGGTAAAAGAAAATTAAATTAAGCCAGGAGAGCATTGTGCGTATCAAGTGTAAAATGGCATTCTTTCTGTTGGGACTGTTGAACTTGCAACCTGTTCCAGGGTCTCATCACCCTCACAGCAAAGAATTTCTTCCTTATACTGAATCTAGATCTATCCTCTTTCAGTTTGAAACCATTATCTCTCCTCCTGTTACTACAGTCCCTGATGAAGAGCTCTCCACAGCTTTCCTGTAGGGCCCTTTAAGCACTGAAAGGTCACTATAAGGTTTCCTTGAAGCCTTCTTTTCTCCAGGTTGAACAACCCCGAATCTCTCAGCCTGTCCTCATAATGTAGTGCTCCAGCATCCTGCTTGTCTTTGTGGCCCTCCTCTGAACCAGCTTGAGCAGGTCCCTGTCTTTCTTACACTGGGAGCCCCATAGCTGAACACAACACTGCAGGTGGGGTCTCAGGAGAGCGGAGTAGAGGGGGAAGAATCATCTCCCTAGACCTGATGGTCACACTGCTTTTGATGCATCCAGGATGTGATTGGCTTTCTGGGCTGCAAGTGCACACTGCTGGCTCATATTCAGTTTTTCATCTATCAGCACCCTAAAGACTTTCTCCACAGGGGTGCTCTCAATCCACTGAGAGGTCCCTCTGTCAAATCTATGTCTCCAATTTAGGGACAAGGACGTTGTTCAGGACAGCATCTAATGCTTTGCACAAGTCCAGGTAGATGACATTATTTGCTCTTCTCGTATCCACCGATGTTGTACCTCCCTCGTGACAGGCCACTAAATGTGTCAGCTACAATTTGCCTATTGTGAAGCCATGTTGGCTGTCACCATACATGTCACATGTGCTCTAGCATGGTTTCCTGGAGGATCTGCTCCATGCTCTTGCTGGGCACAGAGGTGAGGCTGACAGTCCTATAGCTGCCCAGGTCTTCCTTGTTTCCCTTTTTAAAACTGGGGGTGATGTTTCCCCTTTTCCAGCCAGCAGGAACTTCACTGCACTGCTAGGAATTCTTAAAAGTGTTGGGTAAGTAGCTTAGCAACCTCACCTGCCAGCTCCCTCCAAACCCGTGGATGCCTCTCATCAAGTCCCCTGAACTTGTGCACTTTCAGGTTCCTTAAATGGTCTTGAACCTGATCTCCTACAGTGGGTTGTTCTTATTCTCCCAGTCCCTGCCTTTGCCTTCTGTGACTCAGGCAGTGTGGCTGGAGCACTTGCTGGTGCAGTCTGAGGGAAAAAAAGCTGTTGAGTATCTCGGCCTTCTCCATGTCTCAGGTAACCAGGTCTCATGTTTCCCTCTAGAGAAGGCCCACATCTTTCCCAGTTTTCCTTCCGACGTCCCTGTAGCAGCTTTCCTTGTCGCACCTGACATCCCTGGCCAGATTTAATTCTATCAGAGCTTTAGCTCTCCTAACCTGATCCCTGTCTGCTTGGATAATTTATCTGCATTCCTGCAGGTTATCTGTCCTTACTTCCACCCCGTGCAGACTTTGCTTTTGCATCTGAGTTTGTCCAGGAGCTCCTTGTTCACCCACACAGACCTCCTGGTGGCTTTGCCTGACTTCCTCTTGGCTGGGATGAATTGCTCCTGAGCTTGGCAGAGGTGACCCTTGAATAATGACCAGCTTTCTTGAGCCCCTCTTCCCTTCAGGGCTCTATCCCATAGCACTCTACCAAGCAGGTCCCTGAAGAGGACAAATTCTGGTCTCCTGCATTCCAGGGTAGCGAGACTGCCCTAAGGATCTTGGACTCCACCATTTCAAAGGTTCCACATTCCCTGCTAGCCCCTCCTTGATGGTGAGTTGATCTTCTCACTTAAGCAGATGTTAACAACCCTGCACCGCGTCCCATTTAAAGAAGCACTTTCTTCATATCCTGTGGCTGCATACATTAGCATGCAGCAGCTTTATAGGTGAAATCAACAGCTTTTGGACTTTCACATTGTCCCTCAGAAACACAAGTATCACTCAGATGAACATGCTTTAAGCAAAAGAAAACAAATTTCTTTTTAGTGCTGTAATCATGTGCCTTCTTAAATATTAATGGTTTTCACAAGAAATGGGAAATTTTTCACAAGGTTAGAAAGGAAGAAAAATAACTCTACGACACAAGCTATATTGCTAAGAAGTGATATACATTTTAGCCTTTTTAGCTCTTTTGTTGTTGTTGTTTAGAAAACATTTTGAATACAGGACACTACTAAACGTAATTGCTATAATTGGAAGAGCAGAAGAATATGTGTATTCTCTGAGCAGGAAGAGATGGATACAATTAACTCAGTCTACCAAACTCTATGCAGGTAAGTCACAGTGTGGTATGAAAATGCACACAGCATTTTATAGGCGTGTAATGGATGTGGGACATTTCAGCTGAGAACACTTTGCTGAAGTTCTGTTGTGAAAAAGCCATCTAAATAAAATCAGAGCTCTTGGTGAAAATACCAAGTCCAGTGAAACTTGGAATCTATTCCTTTCCAGATCTGTGGGGTTGCATGCTCTGTTTTTCACTGCAATTTGAGTTCAGGTGGAAGATAGGGAGGAGGAGTTGGAGAAATCAGGAAACTTCCATGGATTTCCTAGAGCTGGCAGTCCACCCAGAGCAATAATATTTCTGGTTGGATCGCCCACAGCCAGGGAAATGGCTGTTCATGTACCATTTATGGACAGCAAAATGAAGAGGTCTATTGTTCACAGATGTGTTTGTGGTGGAGCACTGGCAGGACCAGCACATCCCAGGCATCAGGCAGCCCAGCTGGAGTGGGAGCAGCATCTCTGCTCAAACTCCCTGGCACTGAGGAGAGAGTTGTGCCCATGCAAACCCACCTCTTCTCACTCAAAGCTCGCTACTCCCCGTGTCTTACTCTCAGATTTCTGTCCAGGAATTTCTGGACAGGAACACAGTAACCCTGTCCTAAACAAAAAGAGGAGAACAGTAGCTTCAATTCATTCATTCAGCAAAACTGAGAACATCCTTCAATGAAATCCATCACAATAAGTTTATAGCTTCGATTTATTTGCAGAAAGGGGAACAATGTTCTTCATAACTGACTGCCTTGAGCACTCCAACTGGCGTGTACATCTTCAGGTGGGACTTTTGCTCTTCCTAGTTCCCAACAAAGCACTAAGGGAGGACTTGCCACCAGCTATATAAGCATCATAATCTCCTGACAATGGCTAACATTTTTTTCCATAGTCACATTTCTCCCGTGTAAGACTTTTCATTAAATGAAATCTGACTTTGCAGATGACATTAGTTATAAATACAACTTACAACTCTAGGAATCATCTGGAAGTCCAGAGAGGCACAAACCATTCCAAGAGCCCTTATAGGAGCACACCTGGTTATCTTTTAGTTGAGAGGCAAAGAGGAGCTCATTTAGCTAAAACAGGACAACACACTTCACAGAAGACCTCTTGTTCTTAGAAGAGATGACAAATAGAAGATAAAATATGGAGACACTACAGAAAGGCACCTTGTGCCTGCTCTTTCTGGAACACACATCTGTTTGGTGCCCTGCAGAAGTAAAAGGTGATTCCTTCAGTGTATTAACGCTGTGTGATGCAGGTGATGAAGAAACACCCAACTTAGCACGCTCATGCCACTCTCTGTGACATCACCACAGCCATGCATGGACTCCCCAGACTCACAGCCACACCAGAGTGGGGCTCCCCTGAGCTTTATCTCTTCTGTTTCTACTTCTCTCTTCAATGTCTCCACTATTCCCACACCTAAGGTGGGGGCACAAGCAGGACAGAGCTGTCACAGGCACTCCCAGCCCAGCTTTGCCCCAGTACCAGGGCTGCTGGGGCTGGAGGGCCCGTGACACCCTGACACTGAAATTATCCAAGGCTTTTAAAACTGATGTGACAGGAGGTTTGGAAAAAAAATTGCTCTAATATTAGAAGGACAGCTGATAGGCTGGAGGAACAGGATATTTTATTATTGAGAGAAAACTGATGCAAGCAGAAATTAGGGAAATACTAGAGAGCTTTCAGCAGAGGCTACAAAGATGATAAGGGACTGGAACATCTCTGTGCTGAGGAAAGGCTGAGAGCCCTGGGGCTGTTCAGCCTGGAGAAGAGAAGCCCGAGAGGGGAGCTGATGAATGGTCACAAATCTCTGCAGGGTGGGGGTCAAGCAGAAGGGGCCAGGCTCTTGTCAGCGGTGCCCTGGGCCAGGA
>JANHFX010016983.1:38831-52175 GCA_027560015.1 Chloroceryle amazona | reverse complement strand
GGCCCGCCTGTCGAGGTCCCTCTGGATGGATCCCTCCCCTCCAGCGTGTCGACCGCACCACACAGCTCGGTGTTGTCAGCAGGCTTGCTGAGGGTGCCTCAATGCCACTGTCCATATTGTCAGCAAAGATGTTAAACAGCAACTGGTCCCAATACCGACCAGTGAGGGATGCCACTTGTCTCCACTCAGACATCAGGCTTTTGACCGCAGCTCTTGAGTGTGACCAAGCTGTTGACAAGCTTCTCCTCTGTTCAGTGACCTCAGTAAAATAAATAACTAACTCCTCTGTTTTTAAGTGGAATTTCCTGTATTTTAATTTCTGACCACTGCCTATTGTGCCATCAGTGAGCACTGCTGGGGAGAGTCTGGCTTCATCCTTTTTTAACCCTTTTTATCTCCTTTCAGGTATTTATACACACTGACAAGACCCTCCAGAACATTCTCTCTTCTGGGCTTAACAATTCTAGCTCTCCCAGCCTCTCTCCGTGTGTCATGTTCCCATCGCTTTATCATCTCGTTGGCCCTTTGCTGGTGTCACTCTTGATTTGGGGAGCCCGGAACTGGATACACTAGTATGCTAGATGTGGTATCACTGGTGTTGAGCAGAGGGGAATGACCACCTTCTTCATCCTGCTGACTAGCAATACTCTTCCTAATGCAGCCCAGGATATTGGCATTGCTCACTAGTTTGTGTTCAACAGCACCAGTGTTTTCTGCAGAGTAGCTTTCTCTCCATCTGCCCCCCCAGCCTTTACTGGTGGGTGGGCTTCTTCCTTCCCAGGTGCAGAACTTTGCACTTCCCTTTGTGGATCTTTTGCTTGATCAGCATATTCGTTGCTAGTGAGCTTGGTCCTGTTGTCGGGTCCTAAATGAAGAGGCTAAACAGTATTGGCCAAGTATGGACCCCTGGGGTACAGCACTAATGGTTTGTCTCTGTCTACCGCTGATCACAACTGTTCAGGGTTGCAGTGCAGCCAGGGTTTCAGCCCGCCCCACAGTCCTCTGTCTGGCCTGTACTTTGTATTGTCTATGGGGAAGTTACAGGAGACAGTCTCAAAGATAATAAGCATCCACTGCTGCCTCAAGTACCAAGTCATCTTGTCACAGAAAGCTGTCAGGTTGGTCAAACATGATTTCTACTTCATTGAATCCATACTGGCTAATCCAAATCACCTTCTTCTCCATAATATGTTTGGAAATGGCTCCTATGAGAATTTGCTCCCTGACTGTCTCTGGGTTTGAGGTGAGATTGACCAGCCTCTAGTTCCTTGGATCATTCTTGCTTTGTTGAAGAAAAGAGGGACATTTGCTTTTTTCAGTACCTGGAATGGGGAGAGTCACTCAAAGGGTTTGAGTGACGTTTTCACTTTTACATGGCCCAGTATGTATTTCACCAAGCTCAAACTCGGCTTCAGAGATTTGTGGGACACATAGAATGAATGAGAAAAGGAACTGGGTTTTCAGCATGTCTGTAGGTGCTTTACACTTGTTGAAATTTATTCTCCTTGTAAAAAGACACATTTATGTTTACCCAGGTAGTGGTATGCAATTACCAGTCTTCCTTCCACATGAAGTAAGTAGTTCTGTTGTCCAGCTCATTGCTTAGGCCTCAGAGAAACACAATCTGTTACCTTATTTGAAGACACAAATACTTAGTGCTTTATGACAGTTGGTTTTTTTACCACAGCATTAATTCCAGTTAAATAGATACACGCTTTAAATGCAATCTTAATCTACTAGACTAAAAAGATACTTACTATTTACTGAGTTTTAAATGCTGTATTAATGTATTTCCAGTAGTTTCTCAGAAATTGTTTTCTAGCCTAGATTTTGTGCAGAAGGGAAAAAGCAGATCTGTACCAGTGATGGAGAGTGGGAAACTTTGGGCTTTTCTTTACATTTTTAGAAAGCAAAACACTTTGTGAAAGTCTCCTCTGAAACTGTCAAAACAAAGTGAAAGGTAGAAATCTTGAAGCAAAGTGACTAAGCATACTCATGCATGAAAATTCTGATAGCCACATTCACAGAATAAATAAAGAGAACAGAAGTAATGCAAGAGAATAAGCTTAAGTCAGTGGATGTAACTTAGACCTGTGGAGGTTTCCCCTACTGCCAGAATAGATACCAGGGAGGAGTAGGTGAAGGGGAGACAGGGAATGCATCTGCATTAGTTTTAATTGTTTTAATTTGGACAAAGATTGTACTTTGGAAATGAATCCTATGCTTGTTCTCTCAGGCTGCATTTTGATTTGACTTGTGAAACGAGCTTGGATCAAGGAAGCTGAATTGCTTTGGGGCGAAACTAGACTGGAAGCTGCAGTCCAGTTGGTGTGTGGCTGTGGGATCAGAGTGGAGCTGTTCCAAAATAAAACTCCAGAAACGTATGCAATGCCAGTACTGGGTCTACAGTCCTGTCTTACTTCCTTGCTCCCCTTGTTACATCCCACTGCTTGCTGATGTGGACATAGAATCATCTAGGTTGGAAAAGACCTTTTAAGATCGTCTCCAACCATTAACCCAACTTTACCAATGTAGCTACAGCAAATCAGATTAAGGACGGTGCAGTGAGAGTTCAAAGAGTGAAAAAGGCTGTTGCCATTCCAAAAGACACCATAACAGAGGCAGGGCAACTGCAGTACTTGTGAAAGGTGTCTGCAAGGAGTTTCTAGAAATATACAGCAGATGAAAAATGGGTCTAACAAACCAGGAATCTGTTTCGACAAGTATTTCCCTCAGTGAAGCTTAGAAGGAATAAGACAACGCAATGAGCTAATAATGCAATCTAGAAGGGAATAGACCTATTTTAACATACGACATTTAGAAAGGAATTATTTCCATTTTCCTTGTGTGTACAATATCAACAAATGTAGAAAATGGGCAAGCAGTTAAAAGTCTTGAAGAAGAAAAAAGAAACAAACCAGAAACCTAGATGCATAGAAAGGGGAGCATTTATATAGATTTTCATTAATAAAAGGTGCAGGGAAACACATCTGTGGTGTTAAAGGAATGGCTGCTACATCCATTAGATCAGAATTATTTTTGGAATATAGTGAAGTGGAGGATGCTTCAGAAGGAGTTAGCTTAGAAGCTCTTAAATCTCTTCTCAGGCTTTCAATTGAGAGCCATATGAAATTAATGTACAGACATAATCATGTAACAAATCTCGTCATAGAACTTAGGGGCTTTTTTTAGAACTATTAGATTTGCCCTCTGGTTTTAGGAAAGCCATTTGATTTATGGTTTGCAAGAAGTCCTGGAAGAAGTAAATTATCTGATGAAATGAAAATGGACTTGTAGTTGAACTTGATTGGAAGGTGACTGCTTAGGGTAGAAGAGGCAGTTGTCTTTGGCGTTCACCTGGTTCACTGTATTCACTTTATTTGTCTTGATATTGACAAAATATGGAGAAAAAAAATTCTATGAAGTGCATCTTTAGGTAAGTTCATATTTTAACTTTCCTGGTAGATAAGTTTTGTTTCTCTTGATACATTTTTTAGTATTGTAGAGGTGTACGTGAAAGGCCTGAAAAGCTAAGAATGCGATGCGTTTGTGCACATTGACATGCACAGATATACATATATATACACACAGGAACATAATGCATATCTCAAGATACACATTTGTGTAAAACCACCGAGCCTCTCACTTCAGTGTTAGCGTATCTGGAAACTTGAGTAGCTGTTGAGATGCATTTTCTTCACCACTTGTATCTTGCTACTAGTCTAGTGTACTGAACATTTTTGAGACACTTAACAGCTTGGTCTATCTTTGAAGTTGGCCCTGTTTTGGGAAGGTGTTGGACAGGATGACCTCCAGAATTCACTTCCAGCATAAATTGCTGTGTGGTTCTATGAAAAAAAACCCACCCAAACCCAACAGAAACATTTGTGAGGAAATTAGAAAGTAATTTATAGAAGTGTTTTCTCATTTTAAGATACCTTTGTTTCCTCACATGGTCCTTCAGTAACACATTTTCATTTATGTTATTTTTAGATAGCATTTTTTTTTAAATCCACAGCATAGGGGAGAACAAAAATATACATAGGAAGATTTTGAGACATAAGATATAAATGCTGCTTGACAGTTGTTTATGTTCAGAAATGCCTGAGTAAAACCAAGCAAACTTTTCTCATCCTGTGTGAAAATTCTCACAAGGCTTTGTACCACAACTTTGAAATCTGCGACCATTCTTTGTGTTTTGTTTCCCTGTTCTTAATTGTATGGGTGCTTCATAACAGGCAAATTTTTGGTATTTATGGTAGGTTTTTGTCATGTGTTTCATATGAAATAACTTTCAGTCTTTGAATGCCTTTGTTTCAAATATGGAAATGTTAATTTATGCTTTTTCCTGAGTATTTCTACTAACTTCTTGCATTCCAGGAAAACTGATAAAGCTGCAAAAGGATAGGGAAGAGGGAGGTAATTTGAAATATATAATACAGCTAATATGTAGCAGAAAGAAAATTGCTTCACTTAAAATGTTCAATATAGTGGCCATCTCTGCACTCCACCTGCTACCTGTAAAATGCAGGAGTTAATCCAGTTAATGTCCAGTTAATACCAGTAACTCGGTAGTTTAAAAATCTATTTACATTTGTGGTCATCACAGCAGTGCCTGTTTCACTGTCTTCTCCTCTCTTCCTAATACTGGTTTAATTCTCTCTCCCGTGGGCTAACAGGCATGCCAAATGCAACAGATCTTGTTTTCCAGAGGTGGTTATTTACAAACCAGCCGTTTTAAGTATTGCTCTGTTGCTAAGATTACAGCAGTGAACCAGTCTTGGCTTAGTGGTTTGCATATACGAATTGTTGTCCTTTTTGAAATGGATTGTGCCATGAGAAGGAAACGGCTGAAACAAAAATAGACTATCTCTCTGTTTTCAGAAATGGTTTTAGTTATCTCGTGCAGCTCTCTGCAGTGGCTTTTCTTGCCAGGCTTTATGGAATCAAGCAAAAGGTGTATGATGTGCATGAACAGTTAGGTTTGGTTTGGGTTTTTCCCCCCTCCTTGAGTATTTCTTAGTAAAAGCTAACGTCCTTTTAGTTACAAAGGAAATTCATTGGCAGGTTTTCCTTGTTGATGGCAAAACCTGTTTTGTCCCTTTTGTCCTGCATGCCATGGTTTTCGTCTAAGAACAGCTTGAGGTTAGGGAATTACTGAGATACTGCTGAAAAGGGGAAAAAAAACCCCATCATATTAAATGTATTTTTTTTCCTTTGTTTTTTGTATGTTGCAGTGGTTTCTTTACAGGTCTTTTTCCAATTCCTTTATTCGGTAGTCAATACAATATGTAGAAAAAAAAGTCGTGCAATATTTCTGCTGAGGTGCAGGTTATACAAGCAGCCTTCTTGGTGCAAAGAAATGCTAATGAATGAATTACCTGTAATTTTGTTGTAAGTCTTTGTTTTGGGAGGCCTGAAGACATAGTTAATTTGGATTGCAGGCAGTGTTGTTGGAAGCATTTTTCTTTGCAGATTGAAGCTGATGGACCAGTTTTTCTGATGTGTGTAGTTTGCATAAGGAGCACTGGTGATCCATGATATTTGAAGGCTGTAAAAGTTACAGTGTGACTATCACTGAGCGTCTGGCCACAACATTTCCTGAGTTATTCTGTCTTTCCTTGGGCAGTGTTTGTTTTGATAGCCAGGTTAAATGTTTTTCAGCTTTCCCAGTTTAGAAACTTTGAATTCAGAAGTTTCCCATGTTCAGTTCTCTTTTGAAGTGGTAGGTGTTTAGGGAAAAAGAGGAGTCAGAGCTGAGGATTAGTGTTGTGTAACTAACTGTCTGGGTGTACTTAGAAAAGGTGTTTAATGCTGTTAGTCTGTAGTTCCTTAGTCTCTGCTACTGTCATTTTAAATCTGTTGGTGACCCAGAATAGAGATCCACCTTTTGATCCTATTGTAGGATATCAATATGGTGTCAGACTGATTGTCATGCATATTGTGTATGAGGCTGCAGGAAATTAGTGTAACAAAACTCAGTGCAAGACTTCATAGGAAGGGAATGTGCTGTTTACTGTTCGTCTCACATTAATTTGATCTGTTCACACTCATTCTCTCATACCCTTCAGTGACTCTGTCTCATGCTCCTGTACTCACAACTACCAGGTTGTTTTTGTGTGTTGAGGTGGTATAGCCAGTGTCCTTTATGTGCAACCTGGAGTGTGGAACTAATGGTATCTGTCAACTGTTTATCATGCTGCAGGTTCCTTTGGGTGACATACTGCTTTGTAGATGGGTATTTTATATCCTTTGGAAGAGGAGGTGTTTTGCATTAGTCCTTTGCTTCAGAATCTGGTTTCAGCCTTCATAAATCATAAGGCTAATGCTAGTTGTTCTTTCCTTACTTGGAATATCTTTTTAGCTTTCTTTTTCCTTTCTTTCCATATCGTTATAGCTATGCTATGTTTTCCTGTTGGGCTAACAGGAAAAGGAATGACATATGTGATGTGAGGGAACCCTGCTGACACTCTTTAAAGCTCAGGCTCTTTTCCTGGCCAGTCATCTGTGCGGTCTTAGAGTGAAGGTGTCTTGGTCTGGACACAAACACTCTTCAGTTTTATTGCTGCAAGAAACATCTTTTGTTATGACTAAAAGCCATTCTTTTAACCTTTGCTTTGCTGGCTTTGTTTTCTGTTTTATACACCCATGTTTCCATCCCTGCTTTGTCGATACCAATCCTAACATCTCCATTACAGTTCTCTACAAGGTATATTTACTTGTAGCAGCAAACCAACCAACAGACAGATTCACATGGTAGTTATCTAGAACACAGATTTAGATAATCTCATAAAATACTATTACACCTATTGATTTAAGAGATGTGACTTCTGAATTTGATACACCTCTCTACTTTGAAAGGGTGTAGAAATGATAGCCTGGAAGCCTACATAACAAGAAAGTGGTTCCTGTGTTGAGCCAAAAGTACAACTGATTGTATGTATTGTATGTGTGAATTAGGGAAAAAGTAGGATGCATATTTTTAAGACTGCATAATGGATGAAGTTGCTATTTCAGTATCAAGGATTTCTCATTAGCAAGTCTGTAGTAAGGGAAGGACAAGTTGGGAGCCTCTTCCCGTGTATTTCATGGTTTACATATCTTGTTTTTCCTTCATTGCAGCCTCTGAAGGTCATGCCATTTGGATTACTTCCTAAACTGATTAAATTGTATTTCCCACAAATATATTTTTAGCTAGGATAGTGAATTGGCTAATTGTCTTTAAGTCTGCATCTCGCTCCTTATCAGACCAGCTGCCTGTATGTTAACTTTGTGTGGAGCTGAAGTGAGCGTGCTGGCAGCAGGAGGCAGTTGTGCCTCTGGTGCTATCAGTGCTGGCTCTAGTCTGGGGAGTACCGTTACTGATACCACTGGAGATAAGACAACAACAGCTCAGTAATTCAACCGACAGTCTGGTTTTGCACCCAGTCCGTGCTGTATTTCACATCTGGTAACAAATAAAATGCAGGCATCTTGGATTTTCAGCAGATGTGTTATGGCAGACACTATTTGAATTTTGCTACGTTTTCAGTAAATAGGTGTAGTGCTGCTCACACGCAGTAATGGTCAGGGGAGATAAGATGCGTTGTGCTGGTAAAACTCTCTTTTTCCCCATTCCTTATGCAAACTCCATAATGGCTTCCCTTTCCAAGGTGTATTCAACACTCTTATCTGTGTATATTCTTTTCTTCCTGGTTCATTACTCAGCAGTTTCTTCCTCTGTCTTCTTACTTGTTTGGGCAAAACTGACCACGTCCTTAAAACTTATTTTAAGGGGGGGGGGAGATAAAAATCTAAACAATAAAACCAGCTTTGTCAAACCACTTTTTACTTCAAAGATGAAACTTAAATAGTTCCAGTAACTGTGAATTACAAGTAAGGTGCCAAACTAGCTGTCTCTGCCTAAGCTTACTGGGTAATTATATCTAACATTTAGCAGAAAAGAACTTTTCCATAAGATGCCTGCCTTCAATTAAAAAGACTTCAGGGTTTTGGGGGAAGGAGAGGAAGCATTTGTATTTCATTCCTTGCACGCAAGCAAGTGCAGTGTTAATGTAACTAAACAGGTGACTTTGAACTTTCCCTGAAATACCTGGGCTAATCTCTTCTGGAGTGTTTGTAACTCACGAAGTTGCTGTTACATCTCACACAGTTTTCTAAACAAATCTTTGCACATTTTATCCTTTTTCCAAAAGTCTGTATTCCTGTGTTACAAAGCGAGGTTTTCAAAGCCATTGTTAAAATTAGTGTATGTTAGAGACTTTCTCATTAGTTGATTTATTTTTAAGTTGAATTATTGAAACAGCAAATAGATTTTTAATTGGTAACACGTGAAGAGCAGTTTAGCCTGTTCCTAAAATTAAATCCTAAACATAAGGCTTACAGCAGCCAACAGTGTGCAATTATTTCTGTATTCTTTAAAGAGCGTGTGCCAACATTTTCAAATCCATGCATGTATAGTGTACAGTCACAGGACTTCATTCTGATCTAGTTGTGTTGTCTTTCAAATAAATAAGAAACAAAATTACCTTCTTCAGCAGGTTCTTTAATGGATGAATCCTATCGCTGAATAAAGTCACTGTAAGTGGAGCTGGTGTGACACTGAAGATCTCTTAAGCCTTTGATAGCATTTTTCTTCTCTTTATTCTCCCTGATTTTGTTGGGACATGAAGCACCTTCCCATATCTTCCCTTACTTTGCTTAAACCAAGAAGCCCTCAAAGCTGCTTTTCTCCACATTCTTTCTCATGATTTCTTAAAAGAAAAGTAACTGAGGAACCTCCCTTTCTGCCTTCCTTTTTCTGAGTGTGTTTGTAGCAGGTGGACTGTGCTGCTCTAGAATTTCTCCTTTCTTCCACACTCCTCGCGCACACACACAAAATCCAGTGAGTGATTTCACTGGTTCAGATGAAAATGTCACTGAGATGATGCAGTTTGGCCTCACAGCATCAGGTCATGCCATAGGGGAGGCTTCTGAGAAAGCACTCCAGTTACAAGTGGAATTCAGAGAACTGAATGGACCAAGTTTCCTACTGTGAGGCGGATTTATTTTGAGAAGTGTTTCTTCAAACCTGCCTGAGTACAAACAATGGCATATACAATTATGAAGCAGAGCATAAATTATCTAATAATCTCCCCATTAGGGTAGCATGTTATAAAAACAGACCTACCTGGGAGTAGGTGTGCAGCCACTGAAGAAATTCAGGTAAGCACTTGAATGGTTTATTGCATAGTTTGTATGCTGCCCTGTTCTAATCCTAATCTAATCCTCCTTAATCTGGCGGGTTTCTTGGAGGTGGGGAGCAGCATCTGAGGGCAAAAATTGGCAATATGAGTTTACTATAATTTAATATAAACCCAGGAGAAAACCCACAGAACAACCAAGCAAAACCAACCCACAAAAAAAAAAAAATCCCTAAATATTTATGAAGATGTATGAAGATGATTCCAGCTGTCTGGAATGACAGTTTCAAGTTGTGGAAGCACTTGTTGCATTACAATGATTTTATAGATCAGATATGCCTAATTTATAATGATTTCTTAAATTATACCAGTGTTCATGAAATGACAGTTTGAAAGCAATCATTACACTCTCTTCCACTGACATGGAGTCCAAAGGTCTAGTTGAGTTAAAATGCTTGTTGTTCACATATAATGGCCTGTTCACATCCAGTTGCCAACAGAATTGCTTGTCTTAAATAAAGACATTTGGTTTTCATAGAAATATTGTTTCCATTGTAAAAACAATCAATTGAAATACATTAGTGATGACTGAAGAATGTGCGTTGTCTTTTGTGATTAAGTTTATAAGTAGCCATAGATTGGTTTTGAGTTGAAAATGTCTGCAATGTTACCATTAAAAATAGCTGTTAGTACAGCAGGTTCTCACCAAACAGATTTAATTTGTGTGTGTGTTTCTTACATAAACAAAGAGGAGGTAAATGCTGAAAATTAGGGTTAAATATAGAAACCAGCTGGATGTGTGTGACTTGTGGGGTTATTGTACTTTGCAGTCTCTTGAAAGTGTAGTTCATTAATCACGGATTCTTATTTGACTAAGTAATGTATTTTAGCCTTGCTCCCTACGAAAATGAGATGTATGCAGTTCTCTCTGCCAATCCCATCCTGCTCTCTTCTTCCCCTTTTCTCATGTGTTGCACTAGAAACTTGAATTGCTAATCTGTCAGCTAAAAACTGATGGATGTGGAGGTATCAATTGGTTGGTTAAATTTCTGAGTTGGGAAATACCTGAGTATGTGCATGCATGGAAGAGACAGTGCCCAGCTGACAGAAAAGCTGTGGTGGGAGTTCAGTGATAAGATATTCTTTGCTAGGTGCCCCGCTTGGAACCAGCTTTTCTACTTGCTGAGTCTTTGTCAGCCAGAGAGCGGAAGAGGCACTGGAGGCAAAGTATCTGAAAACTTGAAAGGAAAAATAGGACTTCTGTAGTGCAGGGCACAGGTAAATTGTTGCATGCTGCTCTTGCCTCTGGAACTCTCCTGCTTCTTCCTGGTTAACTACTGGAGCTTGCTTTAAGTGAAGAGCCTCTGGATTTTAGCAAGCGTGCAATAAAAAAACCACTTTTCAGTTTTACTCTACAAAACTAATCAGAAGCTTTATGGCAGCTGAGAGAATGAATCAATGTGTAATGAAGTTTCTTTTTTATTTTTTTTTTCTTTTTTAATTTAGAAAGTATTGAGAGGCGATAGATTCTTGAAGTTTTACTGAAGGTGGTAGTTAGTGAAAACTTTGTCTCCCTGAATACACACTTGCAGGTGTACGTGTGCTAACTCAAATCTTTGCAGGACAGTCATTTCAGATGTGATTAAGTTGCTAGAATTTTTTCAGCATATTCTCAACTCAAATGATCAAATATTAATATAATAATGTTATTAAGTGTATCTTGAAAGCTTTCACATCTGCCTCCAAATCAATGCTGTCTGCCATATGTCCCTACTGCATGGCTTCAATTGCAAGCTATCACCTTTAGTAATTGGTTTTGTATTATGTGCAGTGTTGTTTCTCCACGTGGGAAATAGCAGCTCTTCTGTAAACGCACACTCCTTTAGGCTCTCAGGTATGTCCCTATTGGTCTAGGCACTATTTAACCCCTTTCTTAAAGTGTAAAGGGTACCTCGTGAGTTTGGGAGAACACAGGGTCAGAATGAATTGTCCTCTACACCTGGTAAATTTAGACTACTTTTGAAATACTAACATTGAAAGCTTTTTCACTCTAGCAGGACTGAGATTTGTGTGATTCACATCTGGTATCTAGTAATTAACAGTACTGAACTCCACTAATCACACAAAATACTATTCCAGCAAGTCATCAGTACATTTGGTGGTGGTGTCATACTCTCCAGTAGCTAACACTGGCATCAGCAGGCCGTAGGGTGCAAGAACTTCCCGTTTAACCACTTTTGGAATACCTGGGGAATTATACAGACTTTTGCTTCAGATTGGCAGCCTCTAAAAAGAAAGTTGTAATATTCAGGTCTGGTCTCTTTTCCATTGCACGCAGAGGATAAACATGTGCTTGTTCAGACTGCTGCTGGTGTGGGCAGTTGCTAAGTTCATACCCATAGTCTTTTGTACTCAAGCTACATACAACAGCTGCATACTCTGTTACTTTGCTCGTTAGAAGTAACGGGGTGTGCAGAAAATGACCTGAGAGCTGCCACATGATAATTTGATCTGCCTTGGAATTCAGATTTGGTGGCAGACCAAAAATGTGCAGAAGTGGCCTGGGAGATTTGCATATGCTGATTAGCCAACCCCTTGGCCAAAGTAGCCGAGCCACATAACAGATGGGAGGCCAAAGAGAGATAGGTCAGACGTATAGGTGGATGAATGGTACTGTGGTAGGATATGACCACAGAACACAGGGGGGAAGTGGCGCAAAAGGAGGCAATGTGGCACGGGAGGTGTACAGTAGGTAGTCTGGAAGTTGTATCCAGCAGGTAATTCAGAGTCTTAACAAACCATCATTTCCCTCTGGTGGTGTCGTTTAATCCCAGGTGGCAACTGAGCACCATGCAGCTGCTCCTTCACTCCATCCCTGCACCCCAGTGTGACAGGGAGGAAAATAACAGTTGAATCATTAAAATAAAATAGTAATAGTACTGAAAAGGAATATAGCAAAAAGAGAGAGAAATGAAACCCAAAAAGACAAGTGATGCACAGTGCAGCTGCTCAACACCAGCTGACTGATGCCTGAGGACCAACTGGCCCCTCCTGGCCACCTGCCTCCAGTACATACACCAGGCATGGCATCCAGTGGTGTGGAACATCCCTTTGGGGAGTTGGGGTCAGCTCCCCTGGCCGTGCTGCCTCCCAGCTTCTTGTGCCCCCCTTCTCTGGCAGAGTGTGGGGAACTGTAAAATCCTGAACTTGGGATAAGTGCTGCTTAGTGCAACTAAACCGTCAGTGCGTTGTCGGTGTTGTTCTCGTGCTAAATCCAGAACACAGCCCTGCACCAGCTCTTAGGATGAAAATCAACTCTATTGCAGCTGAAACCAGGACGAGTGGGTAATGTGCTGATTACTCATATGTTGCTAGTTTAGTTGATCAGGGATGTTGAGCTGAAAATGTGGTTTAAAAATTAATAGGAGACAAGGATAGCAGGATTTTTCCAAAATGATGTCTGTTTTTAATATAGTAACCCACTATTTCATTTCTGTCTGTTAATATCAAAGCTATATGATGCATATTGTCCCCTTTATCTCCCTGCCCCCAAAACCAAATACTAGATTTAAACTGAAGTTCAAAGCAAAGTGAGAATACCTGCTTGCTCTGGTTCTAGGCTGGCACAGCTGTGAGGATCTGAGTGTGGTAAAGGGGGGAGGTTGGGCTGTGAAGGATGCCTTACCCTTTTTTGGGAGTGATGCATTTTCTGTTTTAGTGAAGTGCTTTGGAGAAATACAGCCCCTGGCTGTTGAATTGATCTGACCAAATGAAAACAAGACCTACAGAAGCACGTTTCTCTAAATATGAAATTCACTTTTTCATTTAATTATTTTTCAGCCTTTTTCCTACGATTGTGGTATTCTTGGTTGGTTTGTTTGTTTGGTTTTTTTCCTTAAACCAAGTAATCCTTGACAAGGGAAGATAAAACTTCTTACCCAGGACTTAAGACATCGAAATTGGCAGATATTTTCAGACACAAGGGGTACAGCAAACTTCATGATTAGAATGTTATTCACACGGTTACGTGGCAAATTGAAGGGGCAAAATCAGAAGAACTCTTTTGCTGAGGACATGAATGTTTACAGATCATGTAATAGTAGAGACCAAGCCATTTGTGAACCGTTTTCCATTCTTTGGGGAAATGGAAAGGAAGTAGAAA
>JANHFX010016983.1:27461-38731 GCA_027560015.1 Chloroceryle amazona | reverse complement strand
CAGATCATGTAATAGTAGAGACCAAGCCATTTGTGAACCGTTTTCCATTCTTTGGGGAAATGGAAAGGAAGTAGAAAGCAAGTGTGATGGTTTTGATTACAGTGCAGTGCATCTCTGTCAAAACCCAGATGATTCATTTCTTTAATTTCTCAGGACTCAAATGTTTACATTGTCTCTTCATCCAGATTCAAGATCCAGCCTGTATTATGGCTGGCAGTGGGTCCAGATCAGGACCATCCAGTGGATTTTCCATGAAATCACAACTTCAGATCACTGGTAAGCCTTTTGAAATTATGTATCTTTTTCTGGTTAGAAACAAGAGAGTTTTTCCCACAATTAAACAGAAGTTACCAGCGTCTTGCATTTCAGGAAGCTCTGAGTTGTAGAGAACACCAGAGAAGTCACACAATAGGTGTTACACCATCATTACTTGGCAGAAATGTAGTGACTTTAATTCAGCATTTTGTCTAAAATGTGTTTTGGAATGATTCATTTTTCTGTAAAAAAAAAAAAGAATATTTCTTTTTGAATGCTGTTAAGTAAATTGTACAGAACAGTCCTCTTTGAAATGTGATAATGGATTATGATACTGCTTTCAGTTACTAACAGTTGACATAATACCAAATCTAACACTTTCTCCTAACAATGTTTTTACGCCTCGAGCTAAGTGAATCTGAACTGCTGTTCATTAATTCCACTTACTCCTTCTCCCTTGTTACATGTTTTTATGATCACCATTGTAAAGGAGCTTTAATAAAAGTGGTGAGAACATTACTGTAATTGAGCACTTGTAGCTCGGATAGGAATGGATTTGCATTACACGCTTTGCTTTTTGCAGTGCCCCACCAACAGAGCAGCTCTTGAAATGTAATTACCAAGTTTTCCTTGCTTTTGCTCTCTTGACAAATTTTGCTGAAGCACAAAAGCTGAAGCCTGGGAACGGGAGAGCTGTGGATGTATGCAAGTCTATGATGAGAAGCATCACTGGTAAATTTTGCACCATCAGTGTGGAAGATCTGTGGGCATATGCAGAAGCTGCACAACGTTCGTGTGTGGATTGAAAGAGCTGCCAAAAATAGATGGGAAAGCTTTAGACTAGAAAGGAGGTCGGAGCTGAGTAAGTTTTACTGGCTCTGTCACACTGAGGTCCAAAGGTTGTTTTTTCTCAATAGGCCATGGGACTTCCAGAGAAATCTTGTCCCTGCAGGTTGCTATTGGAGAGAAGAAAATTGAAGAAGTTTAGAAGGAAGTACACCTTACACATAGCTGTGGCGAGCAGAGCTAAGAGTGGCAGTGGTGTTTGCTGTGTAGGGCTCTGTTACAGGCCTGTGACTCGCATAAAATGAAGCTGAAAAAATCTCTGTGTTTGGAACTGAGACTATGAAGGTGTTTGAATGGGTCTTCATTTCTGTAGAAGTCAAGCCACAGTCTGTAAGCAAACTATATCCTGTGCAAAGAGGAATGCTCCTTTTGTAGCCATTTCTGTAGACAGAAGCCCCACCTGCCCTACCCTCACCTCCTTCTTCGGAGGTGTCTTCATTAGCTTTAAATGAACTTTCGGATTGTCTGGGTAACCAAGAACCTTGAAAGTAGGGGCAAGACTGCTGATTTGTGCTGCCTCAAAGTAGGTCTTGATGCCTTTGAGCAAGCTAGCGATGGTGAGGTGGGAGATGCTGTACTGCACGAGTACTGGAGACATGAGGGGAAGCTATTTGTGAAAATTAATGTCATCTAACTGAAGTTAATTTCTGTGAGATGTCTAATACAGAGGAAGAGGGTTTCCCTTGGGAGCAGTTCCGAGCAGTTTATACTAAGCTACTTCTGTAAATCTCTAAAGGAGCATAGACTATAAAGGGAATTTAGGTAGATTAGCCATATGGGCTTGAGTTAGTCATCTCTTTTTAAGGATGTAGTACAGCTGAGGTGGGCAACAAAAACACAGGAGACCAAGATGTTATTTGTTAAAACAGAGTGGAGTTTGCTGACCTATCGTAAATTACAGTATCTTTGCCTTCCTACTGTTTGGGGAGCTTAGTGCAGACTGATGCACACACGTGCTGCTTTTTCTTATGCATGTCCTTTTCACCAGAAGTGGTGGCAGTTTGCCATGGTTCCTTAATGAACCAGATCATGTTTTTAGCTTTTTAACAAGCAAGTGTAATAAGCTCTGGTAATTCTCTTGGCTGCCGATAGACAGGAGGAGGTTGTAGAGGGTATTTTCTCTTTCAACACCAAAGTGCTTATACTGATTATTATTAATGATAATGTCTGATGTTATAGAAGCACTGATGTGTGTTATAAGCATCTGTGTGAGGTATAGCAATGAGTGGGAATGCAAGAGCATTTTTGTCCATCTAATGTATTTTATTGTTTTCATGTGTTATTGTCAGGCATCAGTGAGCTGATACTTGAATACTGAAGCACACAACTGAAAAATATTACCGGCAATTAAAATCTTCTTGAGTAAATTATTATTGTTCTCTTTCTTAACAGTTATTTCAGCAAAACTAAAAGAAAAAAATAAATGGTTTGGACCTAGCCCTTATGTGGAAGTCTCAGTAGATGGACAGTCAAAGAAGACAGAGAAATGCAACAATACAAATAGTCCGAAGTGGAAACAGCATCTTACAGTGTAAGTTTGGTTTTGTTTTCCAATTTGTTGGGTCCAAATTAATGCAATAAACTGTAGACCTCAGGGTCGTGCCTTTATTTTAAGCAAGGCATTCAATGCTACATGATATGAAGATACTTGTGTAATTTTTAGAGCAAATACACTTCAGTCTGGAATATGGATTTACAAACTGCTGCATTAGGGAAAGGACCCAGTGCTTACGAAGGAGTGTGTTCTGCATCTATGTATGTGACATATCAAAGGAGCTTTAATTCTATCAGTAGCAAGGAAGGTAATTTGATGTTAAAACTGACAGCCCCGTGCATGTGTGTGTTCTCATATTTAAGGTTACCTTGTTTCAGAAATACCCTGGCTGAAAAGTGTGGCTGTTCTTTGTGTGCCACGTTCTTGTGTTCCACTCCAAAGCGCGGGTAGTTAGCTCTGTCTTGCACGAGTCTGAACTGAATCACAGGTATAAAATTCCTGATTAATTTGTGCCTTCAGAGCACAAAACTAACGTTAGATTCAAGAGGAACACAGCTGTTGATGTTTGCTTGGCCCAGTATTTGTGCTGTGAGTAGATAGGAAGTATAAAGCATAGGGGAAAAAAGGTACAGAACTTAGTTCTCTCAAGAATGTGTCCCATGGAACACTGGGATAAAGCTCAGTCTTGTCCTTGCACCTTTGCTTATGCTTAAATTCTAGATTATTATTCTTGAGGCACCTTGAACTTTCCTGCCTGATGAAAACTCTCTTTGTGCCTGTTCTTATAATTCAGATTGCAATGAAGTTTAGTTACTGTTTCCCTTACTTTTCACTGCAAAGAGGTATTTTAAGAAAAAGGAAACTGTGTGCTTTACATGCATAGCAATGTGCTGGAGTGGGATTTCCTTTTATCTTTTTAATCCTGCCTTTTTTCTTTTATTTTTGTAAATTAAAATGTTTATGCCTCATGCTGTACAAGTCCACACAATAATATATGGGCAATTTTTGCTGTTGTGCAGTAAGCACCAAACAGAGTTGCCCAGCGCATATCAACTTCATTGCAAATTCCACTAAAGCCCCATGGAATAGAGTGGAGGAAGCTAATTGTGCTTTAGGAAATATTTTAATTTGACTGCTTACATTCAGACTCAGAATAAAAAGGAAAAGTGTAAATGGATACGGACCATGGATTTCTCTTCTAGGAGGCAGACTGTTGGGTGGAGCAGCATGTTCTGAAGGGATTGTCTGACTGTCAACCAGATACAACTGAAATTATCCACTGAGCAAAAAAAAAATCCATTTTTCTGTATTATCCATTTCACACAATTAAAGCAATTAATAAATATATAAATGTTAGCATGTTCCTTAGAGAAAAACCATGTCAGTACTAAAAATGTGAAGTCGCTGTTAGAGATTTTGGTTTTTAAAGAGAACAGGAATGTGTTCATATGATATTAGCAGCTGATCCTAAGTTTGTTTCTCTGTTGTAAGGCTTCTTGAAACTCAAGGGAGCATGATGGGTAGGAGAATATTTTACCTCTAAGAGCAGCTTTAGAGCCCGTTGCTAATTGTAATATCAGCTATTTTGTGATGCTTATCTTTCTGCTGTTGTCAGAATACTTGTAAGGAGGAAAAAGAAAATACTAGGCTTCTAGATTTTCTTATCACTGGTAGAGTTCCTTTAGCCTCCAAGGTTTGCCTGATCACATGCACTGTCTCAGTTGCCATCACTGCTGCAAAATCCTTGGTGAGATTTAGAAGCTGTGAAATGAGCATTGTTTGATTTGGCTGCTTTGGGGTTGGAGGGAGGAAGATAGAGTAACTGCTGTGGCAGAAAGTATTTGTGTTTGCACGTGTTCCTTCTCCAGTAAGGAGTGCTCCTAGTACAAAACTGCTGGCATAGATGTGGGAGTGGAGTGTCTTAATGCATAGGTAATCCTTGATCAAGGGTTTCTTTCCAGGTTTAGGGAGTGACTCTGGGATGGCTTTTCTAGGAGCAGAGATGTACCTTCTCTGCCACAGGTTGGCAAAGTCAAACTGTGTGTTTGGCAGAGGCTACAGTACTGTGGGTTTATGATCTTGCTTGCCCACAAGATGTTTCGGAGAGCACTTTTGCTCTTATTCGGACTTACATTGCCACTGTACTGGGCCTGCTCTCTGGAAGGCACAAGCTTTCCAGGCTGTAGCACCACACTTTGAATGAAGTTCAGATTTTTGTGTCACTAAAACAAGCAAAAAATTAAGAAAAGCCTCAGGGAAGTGAAAAGTGGGTAAAAATAAATGATTGAATTCTTCATTAAATTACTTGCTTGGAATGAAGAGAAACTGTTGTGATAGTTGGGTCCATAAGGGACTTTCTGGTAGTAAACCTGGAACCTCTTCTTGAAGGAGATAACCAAAAGTAATAACTTAAAGTAAGAAAAAATGCACTCAGTCTATGAACATTCTTGCTTTAGATGACATACAGACATGACTGCATACTGGGATGTGATAATTAGAAATGGTTTGATGTCACCACCATTATTTCTTTGTTTTTAAACATTAAGTGACAGTCGAAGCAGATTGCTTGGTACACCCACTTCCCCTGCCAACAAATGCCCTGACACGGTGCTCAACTTTTTCTTTTCAGAATTGTCACACCTGTAAGCAAATTAAACTTTCGAGTCTGGAGCCATCAAACATTAAAATCTGATGTTCTTCTGGGAAGTGCTGCTCTGGATATTCAGGAGACTTTGAAATCAAACAGTATGAAACGTACGTATGAGATTGACTGCACCGTGGAATGCTGCAGAATGTCAGGAACCGTGTTCATGGGCGCTGTGTGCGACTGTGGATGGCCCTCAAGAATTCCTTTTGTTCCTACAGTTTGCACTTAGGAGCTTCCTCCTACTTTTTTGGTGTAATCTTTTTTTTGTTACACACAGTGTGCTATAGTGTCACTGAAAACATGATATTCTTCACTCTGCCAGGATGTGCAAGAGTGAAAACCTAATTAAAGAAAACGGTGTTTCCCACTGGGTAGCTTGAAAACTGGTGTGTTCCTGGCGCTAGACCGGGAAATGTGTAAAGTTATTTTTGTCCTAATTAGGATTAGAGGGACATGGTTTATTCCATAGCTCTTAGAACTAGTTAGCCTTGAGGCTTACTAGGGATAGTTGGGTCCATAAGGGACCCAGAACTGCATCTCCCAGGAGATAACCAAATCAGCACACTGTGATGTGTCCTCCTCTTGGAAATGGTGAGGGAAGTGCATCCTGTGAAGTCTGCAAGAGAAATAGAATTCTGCACACCAGCTAGAGAATTTCCTTTGCTACAGCAGGCAACTTCATGCTGTCATACTGAAGTTCTGTCCTTTAAAGAAGTGTTTTCTTTAGATGTGGGCATTGTAAATGCAGCGTGTTGATAGCAGTGCAATAAGCTCGTCCCCCAACAGTGTTACTGTTCTGCTGAACCTGGGTGAAAATTCCCTTGGCTACCTGCATTGCTCTGAATACCTGATACCAGATACCCTGCTGTAATTCACTGGCGTTCGTTTCAAGCCATTTCATCAAGAATATTTAGTTACAGTTGTGTTTCTCTGAAAGCTATTTATCCTGAAAATACCTTTGCTCTGGGGTTATGATACAGAACCTTCACGTTCTAAATGTGAATCTGGCTGTCGTCAGATAGATGTGAAATGTTTTAATCAGAAAATAGGTGTATGCTCATGATATCAATGCATATATGAAGAAGGTAAATGACATTTCCTGGCTGGAGGTTTTTGAGGACAGGTGTATTAATTGCTTTACAAGTGAGGACACTCTGTCTCTGATGTAATAATAATCCTTTCTTTAGGCAGCAACAAACAATATATTAGTACCAAGTTCATAGACTTATGCTCCAGTTTTCCCTTTCTTGTAGAAATAGCTTTTAACTGACATCTGGAAATGATTTGTTTTACCACACAAAACAAAGCTATGGAAAGACAGAGCTGTAGTTGTCAGTTTTGTTTCAGCAGGGTTCAGTTTTTTCCCTCTTGATCACTGTGGTCTGTGATTGGCTTGTTGAATACAATGCACTGATTTGTCCTGTAGTAAGATAAACTCCCATTCTTTTCCGTACTGTTTCAGTGGAGCAGGTAGTGGTGACATTGCATCTTGTTGGTGACAGAGAACCATCAGAAGTGGTAGGAGATTTGTCCGTCTGTCTAGATGGGATGCAGGTAGATCCTGAGCTCCTAACTAATGGTGATGCCTCAAGTACAAGAAGTAAGTAACTTTGAATTCTACATATACCTGGTATACAGACTTTGTTGGGTTTGTGTTGTTTTGTTTGTTTTTTTTCTTAGAAGCTTTAATGCAGTGCTTTAATAACAGTAACAGCTGTAATAATAATAGTAACAGCTTTAATAATAGTAACAGCTGTTTCTGTAACTTCTTGTTTGTAGGGACCAGAAATCTTATGCATTTTTCTGAGGTGAATCATAGAATTGTAGTTTGAGTTGGAAGGGGCCTGAAAGATCATCTTGTTCCAACCCCCCTGCTACAGGCACCTCCCACTAGACCAGGTCGCTCAAAGTTCTGTCCAACCTGGCCTTGAACACTTCCAGGCATGGGACAGCTACAGCCTCCCTGGGCAATCTGTTCCAGTGTCTCACCACCCTCAGAATGAAGAATGTCTTCCTAATTTCTAATCTGAATCTACCCTCTTTAAACTGAGTTTAAAGCTATAACCCCTTGTCCTGTCACTACGAGCCACAGCGAGTCCACAGTGAAGATTTTCAGCATTACTGTAACAAAAATACGATCAGCATCTTTACTTTCTGGACTTTGCTCACTTACATCTAGCAGTCCAAAACTGTAATGATTAAAGCCTCAGGCTTCCCTGAATGTTTAATAACATCATAAACAGAAAAGAATATAAAATAAGTTAGCTTGATCTCATAATAATAAGTATTGTGCTCACTAGGAGACATGCAGCTATATTAATTTTTCTTAAAAATATCCAATTTAAATAAATGTTTTAATAGATTTTAGTCCCTGTGGAGTAGTGCAGAGAGGGATCCACCATTCTGTTTAGTTGGTATCTTCCGTTTCAGATGAGTGATTTTTAATTTAAATTCTTGAATTCATGTAAAATTAAAAAGGTTTCTAATACCATTGGTGCAGGACAGACAACAGAGCATTTTTGAGGGTGTTGTGAGGTAGAAGGAGATAAAAGGTTATTTCTCCAAAGGCAGCACTGGAGAGACTGTCCACTGGAGCGCCCAGCTAGACAGTTAATTGGCAATTCTTAGGCTTCTGGGTGGTGTTTTTTTTTTTTTTTTAAGGACTAGAAGAAGTTGCTTTGAGATTCCATTTAAGTATCATAGGAAAATTGAATTAACACCCTAGCTTTGTAACCATTATTTCTTAAAAGCTTAGTCCATGTTTCTTTGCACCTTGTTAAAAGGCTCAGTCACGTGATCTGATTGGGGTGATGGTGAAGAAAAGCCAAACGCTGGGATTGTGTGAGGTTTATAGAGCAGGGCTGAGCTGTCTTGATAGAAGCACCCAATAAAAGGAAAAGAGAAAATTCCTCTTATGCAGTAGTTGGTTTTCACCTGTGCTTTCTTCCATTTCCTGAAATTCACCTGCTAAGGAGAAGGTGCTGGCAAGTAGAGAAAGGCATGGAGGCTGTGGGATTGACTACTGCATGCAGTTTGGGGCTCAACAGTACAGATAGATACTGACATACAAAGCTCAGCAGAGGGTTCCTGAATAATCAGGGAACTGGAGCGTATGAGGAAAGACAAGTCTTAAAGTAATTGAACACGTGGTTATTGTACAGGCAAATACATTGTTTATTGGGTAGCTTTTGAGGTTAAGACTTCTGCTTCTGGGATTAAAATCACTAGAGTGCACAACCCCCTAACAGGACATTCTGATAAACCTTTATGTGACTTGTCTTTGGCTTAGATCCGTGCGTAGTTCTATCAGAAGCGGTAACTGGTTTCTTTCTTTCTTAACGACATCGGTTTAATTCTGTGTAAGTAAAGTCTTTGTGCTGTTCTGTGAGTGAGCAGCTCTGTGCTGTGTATTCAAGTATTGCAAACGCTGGCACAAAAGGCAAGTATTTCCAACCTGGCTGAACAAGCAGCTGCAAAATGTTTGTAGATCTAGGCTGAGCTGCTCTAATTCTGTTTGGAGTGCAGCCATACTTTGTACCTCTTGAATGTTTTTATGCTAAATTATTTATAGACAAAGGGAAGGGTCCAGGCTAGAGAGCCCCAGAAAACAAAGCTCCTGCAGTTGCTTGCTAGCCAACCAGAGAGAGGGTTTGGAGAAGTTGTTGCTTTTCCTGCTCTGTCATCATTGAAAAGGGAGACAATATGAAAAGACAGCTCCACCTGAAGAATGGAGAACGCTGCTTGATACTGCTACAAAGACAGCAGACATTGTCATTGAACTGTGTGTGCTTGGGAATATTCATATGGTCAAATGAGATCCTGTTACATCTTCCATAAGGTGAAATCACTACTCGCAGTGGTGTTGGTTTAAAAAAGACTTATGCACACAGAGCCATGCAAAATGTATGCTGTTTTGAAAGAAGACAGATCAGCAGCACATAGTGCATCACCTCCATGTTTGAGAGAAATGGGAGCATTAAAGACGACTCCTTGTCTTGGAAGTGCTTCAGAATGTTACTTCTGTTGTCTTTTTTTTTCTGGTCTTTAAGGTCCTACCCAGAACGATAGCTCCAAAGCAAGAACTGATACACGGTAAGACTTTTCTCCTCTTTTTTTAATACTGTCTTTTAGTTGATGCACTTTTGGAAGAGGAATTATTTGCTTTATGAAAAAGACAACTGAAATTTCTGAGTATGGCCTGCAACAGTATCTCTTAAGATCCAAAAGTGTCCTAAACAAAAATACTGTACTGTTGTACCTATTCATATCTAATGTATTCCATATGAGCCCCATCTTTTAGCTTCAGTTTGCCTCTATACCTGTCTGATCCTTTGTTTTATTTGTGTTTTTTTTTTCCATTTGTGTTCTTTGTCTTTTACCAAAGTAAAATAGCTAAAAAAATAAATTTGTCCCACTGGTGAGCAAATAACACTGGTTATTTTTACACCATCTTACATTATAGCATGGGGGTATCAGGATTATATTTAGCAATAAGAAGACATCTAGAGTAGCTAAGTTAAATTTCACTGGGTTTTTTAATAGATTGTATCTCTCTTAGCTATGTCATCTAAAGTCTTCCCATGAAAGTTTATTGTCCTATTTCCCTTTCACGCTGAGAAGAAGGTTTTCATGCAGTGATTATTGTTGCATATATAGTAATGTTTTGAAACGCATTGTTATAGCTAAAGGCAACTGGTCAAATACACTCAAGATAAAAGGCTACACTTTTTAATGCTCAAACAACAACAGTATGCTTTCTGGGACTGAGGAAATCACAGGCTGTAGCCCTTACTTCAGATCACTAATGATTGGTACACACTTTGATAGTGATCTACTTTGGGACTGCTGTCATATGGTACGAATTACCTGCACTAAACCTGGTACAGAGCAAGAGTGTCTGACAGCAATACTGAGGTCAAATGTCCGTGATTCTGCTTATCCTCTGTGACTTGTCATTTACTTAGGCCTACCTACTGGCTTTTATTTTGCATACGTTTAAGGGAGTGTCATTTTAGAGGTACTGGGCTGAAACCAGAAGCTATCATTTTATTGCTGATGGCCTATGTACTTGACCTGTCAATCCACTACGGTTGTAGCTGATCGTCTTTTTACTTTGCTCAGTGTATTCTGAAAAGAAAATGCTTTAGAAGAAAAGATCTAAATAGCTGTAACTCTGCTAAAGGAGCTACAAATATATCAGAATAGTACAGTGCTGGGTATAACTGGACAGTACAGAATGCATGAGTACCACTGCTGAGTTTCTTGTAAACTTGAGAAGCTTGTATTCGTAGCTGTTGGTCCAAACTTGAACGTTTAGTCCGAAATTCTCCAGCCCTTTCCAGAATTGAGTTTAGGGAGAAAGTGGTAATTAGGTTTTCTAAAAATTTGAAACCTTCTGTGTATTCTGAGCATGTGCTAGCCCTGTGGAACAAATGCACACAGGCTGTGCTCAGGTCTATGTCAGCCTCCCACCTCATCAGAGACAAGTGGAATTCATGAGTGCAAGCAGCTGAGCAGCCAAGCCCAGAACCTGGACCCAAAGGCAGGTGTATTGAGCTGGGAAGCAGAGGCAGTTTGAGTGACAGATGTTACAGACATCTATTTTTCAATGTTTTCATCAGTTGAGGTTTCATATACCTCAGGAGGTAAACGCTTAGGGTGTTTATACAGATGTACAGGTTTTTATAACTATTGTGAATGGGAGACTCTCACCTGGTCATAACTGCTCCATTCTGCTGTCTCCCGTGGAGTTTAATGTCATCCATACACTATTAGAACAGCTCTCTCTTTTCTGGCAAAAGGACGAACTCAAATGGTCTTGAAAGCTGTGAAGATGCTGCTCCCAGTGAAAACAGGACTGTTAATGGCAGCGACTCCCCATTACTCACAAATGGGAACTGCAAACCTTCTAGACCTCCCAGGCCTTCTAGACCACCTCCACCCACTCCCCGCAGACCCACTTCAGTAGCTGGTATGTATTTTTGGGCCAGGCAGCTTTGAAGCTGCACACTCTTTGTAGGAACAGAG
>JANHFX010016983.1:0-24690 GCA_027560015.1 Chloroceryle amazona | reverse complement strand
CCCACTTCATCAGGTCCATGTCCTTCCTGAGGGCTCCAGAGCTGGAGGCAGGTGAAGTCTGACCGGAGCAGAGTGGCAGAATCCCCTCTCTCCATCTGCTGGCCACACTTCTCTTCATGCAGCCCAGGATGGGATTGGCCTTCTGGGCTGCAAGCACACACTGGCTGCTCATCTCCAGCTTCCCGTCCACCAGCACCCCCAGGTCCTTTTCTTCAGGGCTGCTCACCATTGCCTCCTCCCCAGGCTTGTATTGATAGTGGGGATTGTTCCATCCATGTGTAGGACCCTGCACTTGCTCTTGTTGAACCTCATGAGGTTCACCTGGGCCCACCTCTCCAGCTTGTCCAGGGCCCTCTGGATGACATCCTGTCCCTTGGGTGTATTGACAGCACCACTCAGCTTGGTGTCATCCGTGAGCTTGCTGATGGTGCTCTCGCTGTCTGTGTCACTGATAAAAGTGTTAAATGAGGCAGGTCCCAGTACGGACCCCTGCCTGAAATATCAGCCTTCAATTGCAGGCAGTTGCATCCAAAGGCAGGAGAGATCTGAGTTACCTCATTTCCTCACAGGATACCTGTGAAATACAAAAGGAGTCTTGAAAACATCAGTTGTTGCTTTACCATTTTGATTTTGACAGAAATGGCAAATGAGCACGTTTTTGTTGCTGTTGAGGCAAACAGAGGGGTAACTCAGTGTCCCAAATGCTGTATATGCAGGAAATACATGACCAGTGCCATTATGATGAACTCTGTATATCCATGATCCATGCAAAGTTTGTTTATTTTGAGGTTTTAAATGGAATTAATGTTACTCTAAAAGGGGATCTGCTCTACAGATGTTTTTATTCAACGGGTTATTGATAGACTTGATATCAAATACAAAACTTGGCTTCATTGCTTGTTAAAATTGTATGTGTAGGCATGAATTTTAGCTTCAATTTTCCAGGAACTGATGGGTGTCACGTAGAAAGTATTTTTGTATTCTAGTTGTCCTACAGTTCCTGTGAATACAAACATTGTTCCATTGTATATTGCATGTCCTGGTGCATCTCCTGAGCTGAGTGTTAGTTTCAGGCACTTTATGAAAACAGACATTTCTCATCTTTATACTGTAGATGAATTGTTGGAGTAGTTTGATCTGGAGGAAGATAAAAGTATTTGGTTTATTTTCAGTTGGGAGCAAAGAGTAGATCAACACGGTCGAGTGTACTATGTAGATCATGTTGAAAAAAGAACAACGTGGGATCGACCGGAGCCTCTTCCTCCAAGGTGAGCCAGGATAGGTCATGTGATTGTCTGGGATATGTCTGGGATTTTCAGAAATTGACTGAGTTTACTAAAGCTAGAAAGCATGTTTATAACTAGCAATGTTACCCTGGTGCAAAGGACTGCTCCAGGTTGTCTCCAAGGAGTTCTGCAAAAATACATAGTATGGAGAAGAGCTGAATGTCAAAAATAACAGAATCTGAATTTCCTGACGAAGACTAATCAAGTGCTTCCTTACCAAGAAACTCTCAGCTTGAGCAAGAGTGTCCTTGTTTACCTCTTTATCCTGAGGTTACCGTTTGCAGTCTTCTGATCCTCTCTCAGGGTTCCCAGCTGCTAATTTACTATGCTCTTAGAAAACAGCTTTGGTTATTAGGTTTTCCCATCTGTTAGCAGCAAAACAGGCAATGTGCTGTTAGTCTCTACAAGGAAACAGTGTTCACATTTGCTTTATGTTTCTTATTAAAAAAAAAAGGGCAAGAAAACCATGAGAATTATCCTGTGGTGTTTCATTTGTACTCAAGTGGTTCACAGGCTGCACAGAATTACAGAGTAAAAAATGGGGTAGTAAAGAGAGCTTGGTATTGAAGAACAAAAACTGGCACAGTCCATAAAGGGAACCCAAATGTCATATTCAATTTGTTTTGAGCTCTGAGAGGATTGACTAATGTCTTATTCAGAATGGTAGTGTTTTCATTCACATTTTGTAACTAGTACTGATTTCATACGAGCTGAAAATAATAAAACCCAAAATAACTCCAAAACAAAACCAAAAACCCCTAACCAAACTAAAACCCAATGGCCACACCTTCCTTTTCTGCCAAATTAGAGCGTGAGGGAATCTTGCATTGTAGAGCCCAAACTGTTGGAATTTTTTTTTACTGTTTTTTCCAAGAAACCAGTAGACTGTGGCAGTCTTACGGGTTGGGGTCAAACAGATGCAATGATGACAGTGTGTTATTGACAGTGGTTTGTGTACCTCTTGAAAACAGCTTCTGAAAGTCCTGAAAGTACAGTGAGTGAATGGAACGAGACTGACCCGCTACAGTATGCAACAAAGCAAAAGGGATTCTTCTCAAACAGAGAAGCAGCAGTGGGTAAAAGGAGAAAAAAAAGTCTGCTGCTGAGCCCATGTTTTACATCCCCTTGCAACACACTGCTCGCTTGCCTAAAAATCCTTCTTGAGCCCTGAGAATTGTCTGCTATTGAGAACTGTTGTTTGTAATTTTTCTTAAAAGCTGGGAGCGACGAGTTGACAACATGGGGAGAATTTATTACGTTGACCACTTCACTAGAACAACAACGTGGCAGAGGCCAACGTTAGAGTCTGTTCGGAATTACGAGCAGTGGCAGCTTCAGCGCAGTCAGCTTCAAGGAGCTATGCAGCAATTTAATCAGAGATTTATATATGGGGTAAGAAATATAATATGATGACTATAAAGGTTAAGTAACAGAGTTATTTTTTTTTTTTCCAAATTTTCAACCTGTTAGTCTCTCTTCTATATTGAAATTATATATGTATTGTTTTGGGCATCCTTGTGGGGGATTTTTCCCCTTAAAGATACCAGGCTTTGTTATGGTTTACTCTTTCTGATAATAGAGTCTTAGTGTGTGTAGCATGGCAGCAAGTACTAACTGGTAAACTTAGTTCATGCCCTTGCAGTGCCTGCAGGCTGCACGTGCAGTGTAATGGGTTTATTTCTCAGGTGAATATAGGTGGTGTTCTTTGATTAACATTATATACAACATTGCTAAAAGCCATCGGTTCAAAACGAGCTACAGCTTTAGTAATAAGCTGGTTTATTGTGCCTTGTGCTTGGCCAAAGGCCTGGGAGGTAAGCGAGCTCACAGGACATAGATTTCTGCTTTGAGTAAAACAAAACAAGCACAATGAATGTTAAAAAGCAAGGAAATGGAAAATAATCTTTCCAGAATTTTAAATGCATTGTTTACCTCTGATGAATAATAGACTTTAGATAACTCCCAGCTCATGCTACTAGTTTATCAAGAATGGTGTAGGTTCTCTATTTGGGATGTAGGTAGAGAGTAAAAATGGGCCTTGTGATGGTAGTAGGGAGAACTGTGCTCGACAAAGGATTGAAGTGCTTTGCTTTCTAGTTGTTGTGGGTCCTACTGTACTAATTTCCCTTCTGCGTAAGCAGGAGCACTGAACAAAGAATAATTATTTTCTTGGCACTGTAGTTAATTAAGCATGCCAAGGTTGTAAAATAGGCCTTCTCTGGAGAGAAAAATAATCTTTGCTTCTGTGTAACATTGAAAAAATGCATTTACTTCAATAATTGATGATGGTTATGGTAGAACATCTGGCAAGCAAATGGCTAGTCAGTAATGCACCGTTTGTTTGTGTGACTTGCAGAACCAGGATTTTTCATCCACACAGAACAAAGAGTTTGATCCTCTTGGCCCCCTGCCACATGGATGGGGTAAGATTGACTTGAAACTGTTTTGTAATGCAACGTAATTAAACATTAAAGCATACCTCGGCCAAATGATTTTGTCAGCTGTTCTAGGCTAGTTTTTTAAAATTAAAATCGGGATTAAAAATCTTCTAAAATTAAATCTCAGCAAATGTGCTGTTAAATCAGCGTCTTGATGAGGATGTGCAGTTTCAAAGTAGATTAGGAAGTGTGTAAAGTATTCTAATTTACTCCCTCTAATTTTCGTAATAGCCTCTTTCACACCGTCATCCTTTTCTTTATCACTTTCAGTAGACAGGATTCCACCCTCACTGCCCCATTCCTGCCAAATCAGACTCCAAATCACCCCCAAGTCAGACTGCCAAATTCCTTTTCCAAGCCATTTCTTGGAGAGAAATATTTTCTCTAACATCAACCAGCTGCTTCCCGTCTTACCCCTCTCTGTTTTGTGCTCTACAGGCTTAACGATTTCCACTGAATATAATTGCGAGGGGGGGGGCGGTTTACACAAAACTGTGCGTGTAAAGCATCTACAGTCTCTCTGGGCAGCCTGTTCCAGTGCAACACCACCCTCACAGTGAAGAATTTCTTCCTTATATCGAATTTACATCTACCCTCTTGCAGTTTAAAGCCATTACTACCTCTTGTCCTGTGACAGCATGTCAAAAATCCCTCCTCATCTTTCCTGTAGGCCCCCTGCAGGTGCTGGAAGGATGTCACAATAACCAAACCAGCTGCAATTTCCTGTGGAGAAAACAGTTGACTTTTTTTATTTCTTCCAGTTATTTTTTGTCACTAAAATTGAAAAATAAATAACATGGTGAAGGATCCTAAAGTGGAAATTGCAGTATTTCAATCCATATAAATTCTTAACTTGCAACAACACTGGAAAACCTTTCTACAAAGTGTAAACAGTAGGCCAGCAGATGTAGTAAGTCTCCTGTGAGGAGCCACTTCAGTCATGCAAGTGTTTGTTAGGATACTCAGAATCTCTCCCGGGGTCGGGATTGTTGGTACAAGCAGTGCAGGTAGAAGCAGCTGAATTTTTCAGGGGTAGAATTGATACGTGCAGCACTTACACATGAAAACCATCAGTTGCAGCTTTTCACTGAGGAGAGATGATGGTGCAGTTTTATATGACTATCATCAGTCAGTAGGATTAAGACAGCTTCCTGAATTGCTTATTAAGGACTAATATCACTGAAAGTAAAAAGATGTTGAGTCAAGTGAGCTACAGAGACAGCTGAAGACAGTAGGCAGGGCCTGTTGGTTGATTTTTATCTATTTATTTAATTTGATGTAGTCTCGGCAATACATTAAGCAGGTACTGATTTGTTGTTTGTTGGCTTTTTTTTCTCCTTTTGCATCTTTTCAGAAAAAAGAACTGACAGCAATGGCAGAGTGTATTTTGTTAATCACAACACACGGATCACTCAGTGGGAAGATCCCAGGAGTCAGGGGTAAGAATTCAGTTGCAGCTTCATTTAAGTCAGGAATGTAAAATCTAGGAGATGCTGCCCACAGCTGAAACATGGGCTGTGCTACACAAACTTCAGGCAGCTTGTTAAAACATGAAAAGGTACTAGCCAAAATGGAAACTGGGAAAATATTCCCTAGTAATGGTGCAATTCCCAGGACAGTCCTGTGCGCAGCAGGAAGTTCGTTCCCCAGTTTATAAGCCATGCCTGTCTGGACTTTGGCTTCATTGGAGGAAGGGGTGATTTCTTTCACAGGGTGATGGGATAGTGCAGAGGATCCTGAATAAGAACGTTGTCATTATTTCCTGGGCAGTCCATAGCTAAGAGACAGAATGAAGACAGACTTGAAAAAGGGAGGCACCCCTCCTCATGTCTTTATACAGAAGAGGGGGGGAGAGGAAGGAGAACTTGAGGCACTACTAAAAGTAATGAGAACTGCTTCTGAGGGTGATTGAAGGGTGTTCAATCCCAAATCCTGTTTAAGCTGAAAATTTCCGTTTGGTGAAGCAACTTCATATGTCCTCCCTAGAGGATTAGTAAGAGGAGGAGCAGGGCAATAGCCTGATGTGTGTGCAGGGCTAATAGCTGTAGCCAGAGGTGCCAGCTTTTCCATCCCGGTCACATCTGCAGCCCCTGAATGTGTGGATAACTCTATTTCTCTTAATACAGCCCACAACCACACGTGCTGGCCTCACAGTTACAGACATGGTCTGACAGATGATAACATTCTGCTGTTTAAGGAGAGCAAGCATTGATAAACCTTGCCTACATTTTCCCCCATGTTTCTATTTTCTGTTAGTGCCACCAGATATGGTAAGGTTTATTTAGACAATCATTTTGGTTTGAGAGCAAATGTGAAAGTTTAAGAAGAAAAATAAAAAAGGCAGACTATTGAATAGGAAATTTCTCAATCTGTAGCTTTTCTAGATCTGACAATTTTTACTGTGACAGGTAATGTTCAACTGAATTAATCTATTCATTTCATCCATTGCCATGTATTTTCTGTATCCGTAGTCAATTAAATGAGAAACCCTTACCAGAGGGCTGGGAAATGCGATTTACTGTGGATGGCATTCCATATTTTGTGGATCACAATAGGAGAACCACTACATATATAGATCCCCGCACGGGCAAGTCTGCTCTGTAAGTGTTTTTAACATTATACTAAGTTTTCAGAAGTGAAGTTTATCATGCATAAGTTCTGACAGCTTTTTATTTTTCCTCTTTGTATGTTTTTTTTATGCAGATAGTTTTACATGCAGTAATGCTTCTTAATTTTCTGGTTTCTTTTTATCCACTGATAACTGTCCCCGAGGAAGGCAGTGTTGTGAACACTTCAGAATCCTTCTTACCAAGTAGTACAGAAGATTTAAGGGTAATGGAGCAGCTTCAGCAGTACGGCAGATGACCAGATTCCTTCCTTCCAGCCTTTCTTTCTACAAAGGACACCCAGGCCTTTCTTGCTTCAGTTCTTAGGAACCACAATGGATTTCAAAGCAGAAGATCTAATTCCTAATTTAAATTAACTGAAAGTCATCCCCTCCTTGTTGTTAGATGCTTTTTTAAAGTTAATAACCAAATACTGTTTAAAAAGGTCTATATATATGTTTATACACTTCAAAAAGGAAGATTATTTTAAAAAAGATTACACCTCAAAATAAGAATAAGTGAATAATCTTCCAACTAGATACACAACTAAATAATAAAACGATATAACCAATACATTTGCAGGCTTTTAATTAAATTGCAAAACCACTTCTGTAATTAATTTTACTCTTTTTCCCTTTTGGTTCCAGAGACAATGGACCCCAGATAGCTTATGTGCGTGATTTCAAGGCCAAGGTCCATTATTTCAGATTCTGGTGTCAGGTACAAGATTCATTTCTTGGGAATATTCATTTGCATTTTGGGGTTTTGTTTACGTGCTTTAAATGAACACTTCAGTGCCTTGCAAGTAAAAGCAATCAAACTAAGGCTAAAGGTAAGTTAAATGAGGAGGAGGTAAATACAGGACTTGTATAAACTCATGTAAGCTTTAAAGCCACGTGAGCTATGGCTTTAAACCTTCTTAGAATAAAGGGAAACATAATTTAGCTCTTGTGTTTTGGTTTTTAAAGCAGTGGGCTTCAGAAAAATACATTCTTGCTGCTGTTAATAAAGGAATATATGGAAGCACAGTGTTTTATAGTTGTATACGATCTGCTTTCTGCACAAATAGATAGTTCTGGAATAATATGCAGGGTGTTTGACCCAGAAACATGCATGGAGAATCTATTGTGTTGCATGTCAGCATGCTCTAATCAAAATCAAGGGTATTGCATACAACAAATAACAGTCCACACTCAGGATCCTTAAGTGACTGTACACTTCACCTCTAAAAACTTTCATTCCAGAAACTGGTAATGCCACAACACATAAAGATTACAGTCAGCAGAAAAACGTTATTTGAGGACTCATTTCAACAGGTAATGTATTAAAAGTTAGTAATGGGCATGGAAAGTTGATTAAATTTATTGTGATGTGTCATTCTTCAACATCTTCAACATCTTGCTAATGTTAGTTTAAGTGAGACTAATGAAAAAAAAATACTAGTTTGGGTACATTTATACTTATATATTAAAATGCCATGCTAAAATGTGAAGTTCTGGCTCTAAAGACTCGTGCATCTGATACAGAAGGTGTTTTTATTTTGATTTTTCCTCGGAATTGTTTAAAAACTGAGTTAATTTTGAGGGGAGCCCTGTGGCAAAAGCAGCTTCCCATTTGCAGGAAGTTTTCCTGTTGTGCTAATATTTGTTGGCACGTTTTTCCTAACTCTGTTATATAAGCACGGGCTACGCACCAAAACGTATGAAGTTGATCTAAGTCGGGGTGTTATGGGTCTTTAAATGAGTAATGACATGGTTAAAAGAACACAAAACTGTTAATTCTTTTTACATTATTAGTAGAAGAATTCTTATTGATGTGTGTAGACCTAAACCATGGTTAAAATTTGTTATATAGAACATTGTCAAGTGCTTTTGAATTTTACTTTTTGAACGTTCACCGTGGCAATTAATCACTTCCATTGCCTGTTAAATTGAAGCCAAAAGCAGCTTTTTATCAGTCTAATAAGATGGGCAGTAACAGGCTTGGAAGTGCACAGAACAATTCCTCCTGGCAGATACTTGGCCGTTTTAAAAGTAACCTAAGAAAATGCTGCCTTACCTACCGAGATAGGAACTTTTAGCTTCCTCTCTCCCTAGCTGATTGGTTTGTAATCTTCCCATGTGTCCCCAGGCTTCATTTCTTGGAGGAATTATCACAGATGTGCCAAGCCAGGAAATAGGAACAAATAGATTAGTATGTTGTGAGAAAAATATATAAGGATTAATGCTTTCTTGTTCAAATGACTGTAAAGTAATTAATTAATTTTCTAAAATTGCACTTGATCCTTTTACAGTAACCACAGATGTAACAAAGTTAGACTGTACTGGAAAGAATCTAGAGCTAGCTTATGCCAGTATATAAACCTCAGCAAATCTAGGTTTCTTTAGGAAAATGAGGTGCCTTATCAATAATTTAGATGATGTAATTGCAAAGACCCGAGTTAATTTTTTGTACTTGTTAGTCATTCATAATTTGCCAGCATATCTGTTGGGATTATAAAATTGCTTGTGATGATTGTTACAGGCATCTAGGAGAGATTTGAAATGCAAATCTTGACCTAAATTCTGTGCCTCCCATTGCAAACAAAAACTTAAGATTCTTGGGCACGTGAAAGCATTGGGTGAAATTTCTTCACACAAAGCTCCGACAATTGACCAAATCAGCATAGTTACAAATTTGGTCATTGTATTAAAACCAGCATTAGTACAGTTCCCTTAACACCTAAAAAAACCCCAACCACCACAGCAACCAAACCATCTAGATTTCTGTTATCCTCTTTAGGAGCTGAAGCTGTGAAATGAAAACATATATAATGTATGTTTATTATTGTTTTGTCTCTAATTTATTCCTTTGAATTCTTGGATCACGTCTCCTCATAACTTGTAATTGGGATTATGCACCATTCAGTAAGGTATTTAACAAACACTGAATTCACTGACACATTGTCTCCTGGCTGGACTTGTGTTACACGCTCAGAGATGGGCTGCTGGCCGAAGTATCCCAAGTTTTTAATTTCAGAATCACTACTTCCTCTTATTTTACATCTTTTACTTTCCAATCTATGGAAATAAGTGTACACTAACATGTCAGATTCCATGAATATTTCATAAGCAGGTCCTTTTCATACTCCTAGTTGAGTTCATGATTTGAATTGCTAAATGCTATATTGCTTGATAGCAAATGGTAATAAGTCTAGACGGGGCGTATAGTTGTTTTCTTAAAAAGAATTGATTGTTTTTCTTTTACTAAGATAATGAGCTTCAGCCCTCAGGATCTACGGAGACGTTTATGGGTTATTTTCCCTGGTGAAGAAGGCTTAGATTATGGAGGTGTTGCAAGGTAAACTAAACTGAAATGACAAATAATATCTTTTTCTGCAAGATGTGAAGACTTCCCAAAAGTAGATACTTCAAACTGCAGTACTTTCAAAATGCCACTGAAGTTTATTCCTTGTCTATCCTCAGAATAGATGAGGAAGATAATTCTTTAAGATGGATGCATGTCCAAAAGCTGTCTAAAATGATTTTCAGTTCACATTAGGAATGAATTTATCTCAGTGATTAGAGACGCACAGTTTACTCAACTACAGCAAATCTTTGGCACAACCCTTAATACCAAAGTGGAGGTTTATTAAAAAAATGAATAGAAATTTACTTTCAAGGCAAAAGTCTTTACTGGAATATAACTGCAGAGTGCCTATGTTAATTAGAGTTCTCTAAAGATTAAAAAAAGAATAAAATTGTAGACTTTTAATTTGCTCATTTAGATAAGGGTGGTCTTTATCCAATCCACTGACAGTGGTAGATTATTACAATTTTGCATATTAATTCAGAATTTGTGTTAGTTTCCTTTTAGTTTCAGTTTAGTTCAGTATACTTTTGGTAAAGAAGTCAGACTGACTACTTGTGTGCCCACAAGTTCCGAAGTGACTATGAGTTAGCTAAAGTAATTTATCATTTAATTTATTTTGAACGTGTTTTTATTGTTTGTGTGATTTCAGGGAATGGTTCTTTCTATTGTCACATGAAGTGTTGAACCCCATGTATTGCCTGTTTGAATATGCAGGGAAAGATAACTACTGCTTACAGATAAACCCAGCCTCTTATATTAATCCAGACCATTTGAAATACTTCCGATTTATTGGAAGATTCATTGCCATGGTAAGTTCAAAAGTGGAAAGAGGGTTCTCTCGTGTAATCTTCCTATAGATAAATATTGTACCATTAGATGGATAATTAAACAATTAATTTTTGAGTTCAAACTCTTGTCAAATGTTTGGATATAACTGCTGGTGGTATAACTTAATTCAGCATATTGGCAGTCATGATATTCTAGGTGGTTTTAATTCTTTGGCTGTCAAATTTCATTGGTACAGAGTCATATATACAGAATGTCATATTAAGTATTCAATCATCCTTTGCATTATTTTGTCTGTTTTCATGTTCTTCAGGCTTTGTTCCATGGGAAATTCATTGACACTGGTTTTTCTCTGCCGTTCTATAAACGTATCCTAAACAAGCCAGTAGGACTCAAGGATTTAGAATCTGTTGACCCAGAGTTTTACAACTCTCTCATCTGGGTAAAGTGAGTTTGACTTGATTTTTGTTCTTGAAATAGCAATACAATGGTTTTGATTTTCACTTACACCAGAAAGTACATGTAGATTTATTGCTAAGAACCTCACTGGAAAGTGTGATACATCAATTGCAGAGCAGTACTGGAATTTTCACTGTTATTTGAGATACACCAATAATCATTTCATAATGCAAAAACCTTTACGGTTCATCAAATATTCTGCACAGCACCTTGCATTCCATTTTTGCTGGTGTTTAATAAATCTGGCTAGACATTATACAGATGTGACAATCTTGAACACAGTTCAAATAAAATGGCCTGAGTAAATTCCACTGAAAGTGACTGATTAAAAGAAATCAGCAGAAATCAACTCCATGTTTCTCTCTCGAGTACCTGGTTTAGTTAGAAAACCTAAGTAGTTTAGTGCCACAATAATGTGAAATTAACAGAGGTAGTTTATTAAATTCTTCTTGGTCACACCTGAGCTTTGACTTCAAGGCTGATACTGAATATTTAACGCATTAAACAAGGTAATGTTCATTTATTTTTCTAGTTGTCCTTGTTTTTACTTGAAGGATTCAGGACCATTCCTAGCTTTCCATGTATGCATTGTCAGTCACTTGTCTATTCTACATTCATACTTTTAGAGTCCTCTTTCTCCACTCTTCTGCAGATCCCCCTCCAGTAAGCAGCCCTGACTTTGTAGGCCATAATTATTCTGGAATTTTGTGTTAAAATATTTTAAGAAATAATTTTTCTAACCCATTATATTTAAAATATTATTTTGTAACTTGAGAATAGCAGGACTCTAGGATATTGTAGTTCAGAGTTGGTGTTCACCTTTTGTTTCAGTAACACAGGTTTTCCTTTCCCAGTAGTTAAAAAAATACAGAAAGGACAAAAAGACAAAATCAGGGTGGGTTTTTTTGTTCTGCTACAGTAAAAATAATTTAGCAAAAAAAAAATCAATCTTTTTTTATTTGACTAGAGAAAACATTTTACTTAGGAATCTGACAAAACCAGAATAGTTTTGAAAATGCTTTGAGAAATTCACAAAAGGAGTCGGGAGAGATTGGATTGCAAAATGCAGAAATAAATATTAAAGACAAGATTGTCATCTCCTGTAGCAGGGACTGCTGGAAGCATTCTCTTGAATGATGAGGCAGAGAGCAAGCAGCTTTATGAGATGTTTACAAATGGAGAAATGAAATTTTAACTGTTGCTTGAAGCGTAGCGTGTTCTGTACTCAATGTTTGTGCTGCTAAAAGATGCAGTGAGTTAAAATTCCATTAGGAAAATATGAAATGGTTGCTAATTGTAAAGGTGCCACAAAACTGAGACCTGGAAGAGGTCTCAAAGTTGCAAATGCTGATTTCTGTTTAATTACAGAAATTCCTGTTACATGTTTTCTAGTCAGATGATGTATGTCTATTGTTTTAAAAAAGGGCACTTTTTGTCATCTTGTGATGGACACACAAGAGTGTCTCGAGTTTTAGACACCAAGCAAATATGATACTAACAAATACAAATTATAAGGAAGAAATTTGCATTAAATTGTGGAGGAAGCTATTCCTGGCAAATGATCTCGCCTTTGAATTGTAACGAGTTGCACATACAACCGTGTTTACCTTATGAACAGTATCCATCTGTTAATATTTTGTGGAAAGTCTAGAGTAAGAAGGGTGTTATTTTAAGCTATGATCTCTAGACATAGTTGCACCTCTGGATTTGTGTGTAGCTGGGCACTTTCCACATTTCAAAGCAATGGGTTTTCATTATAACACCCAATAATAGCAAGGTCTTTCAGTGCTGCTCGAGAGTGTGACATTTATTCTGTGCACAGCTCTTTGGTGCAGACAGAAGCTGTGCAGGGCACGGAAGCTTCTGGATGGCAGTATTAGGCTGCTTCTCTCTGGCAACAGTTGAGGACTTGTCCTGGACATTGCAGACTAATTTTTCTTTTCAATTCCCATCCTTTGGTGTGAAACCTCCAAGACTGAATTCTTGGGTACCAACAGTTAATGAAAAATTCTGTCAAAGACAGGAGACACCCCCATTGGAATTTACTGTCATGAACAACTCCCTCTGCACGTGAGGGTTTCAAATAACTAAGCTGTGCTGGCTACATATGCTTTTATTTCTCTCTACTCGGTGTTTGGGCTTCGGGATTTCTGTTTGTTCTTTTTATGTTGGTTTGTCATTTTGGTTTTGAGAGTTTGGTTTTTTGGTTGGTTGGGGTTTTTTGTTTGTTTTGGGCTCTTGGCATTTTTTGGTTTCTTATTGGGGGAGGGAGTAGGGGGGTGGTGAGAAGACATGCTTTTAAGCATAGAAAAAAGCAATAAAGAAGCTTAAGGCTGTAACAAGACCTTTCTGAAGGCTGTCTCCAGAGCAAATATGACTCAAATATCAGCAGCAATTTCTGCAGTGATAGAGAAATCATCTTGGATGGACTCCATGAAAGGCTTTGCCCCTGTGAAAAAAACACTTAAGGATTTGAAAATTCAGGAGAAAAATCTTCAGACCTCTAAGGGTTACGCAGTGACCTCTACGGACAGAGACTCAAACTCCAAGTTTAGTTTTGCTGAGGCTGCTCGTCTGTGATGCTGATGAAGTCTCTAAGGAAATGACTGAAAATTTATAGGGGGAAAAAGTCACATCTGTCAGGGCAGACATAATTTTCTTCCTCACCAAAAAAGCAAATTCTATAACTTTCCAGGAAGCTATCAGTAGGTTTGAATTTCTTGGTGCTTTTCCTATCAGGTGGCCATTTGTCTTCTCCCCACAATTTTGCAAGTTTCACAGAATCATTGAGTTTAGAAGGGGGCCTCTAAAGGTCATCTAGTCAAACCTCTCTGCTCAAACTGAGCCGGAGCAAGTATCTTCCGTTTTAAGAGGAAGGGATGATTTTATTTCATCATCCATCCATCTGAAGCTGTCCCTCCTGAAAGGAAGCAGTAGAGGTGGGGGTCGGTCTGTTCTCCCAAGTAACAGAACAAGAGCAAATGGCCCTAACTTGTGCCAAGGGAAGTTTAGATGAGATATGAGAATTTCTTTACCTAATGGGTTATCAGGCACTGGAACAGCTTGCCCAGGGAAGTGGTGGAGTCCCCTTCCCTGAAGGGATTGAAGAGTGGCATAGACCTCGTGCTGAGGGATATGGCTTAGTCAGGGTCTTCTCAGTGTTATGTTAATGATTGGACTGGATGATCTTCAGGGTTTTTTTCCAATCTAGGAAATTCTGTGATTCCTCATCTGAGATTTCATGCAATAGCATGTCTTTGGAAAGATAAGTTCAGAAGCACTAGTGCATCATGGTGCTAGACAAACCAATGTTTTCATGACTGACTTTTCTGTGCCATGGCTCAGGACAAACACCTTGATTTTTGCACCCTATTTTGAGCAAAAGTGGTCATCAGAACCCCTGCTTATGCAGGTGATGCTTCACTTTACCGAAGCACATATCAACCTGTAAATTACAGTGCTGTACCTGTTCTTCTCCGGACTATTAATGCCTTTAATGAGAATGGAGTATCTGAGCAGGGTTTGTTGGTTGCAGATTCTTCCTCTGTTGAAATTTCTAAGAGAATTCCTCTTTAGCAGAAGTATTTGCACTGTATTAACGTAGGAGCTTGGAACATTTTAATGTATGCTGACAAGATAGTCCCATAAATGTGCTGGAGTTGAGGTTAATTCATTAAGCATGCAAAGTCTTTCTTAGTCTGCTTCTTATCAGCCATTAGCTGACAAAGTGACAGCTACAGTCCTTATGTTGCCGGTTAGAAGCAGCAGTCAAGCAGTTAAACACACAAAATTGTCATGACTTGAAAAGTTTCTGTGTTCTGGAGACATTCTGCAGATCAGTCAGCAGGTAGTTTGTCAGCCTTGTGACTGGTAAATGTAAGGGTGCTACTGATGAATTGTACTCCCCATCAGAGATTGGTAACGAGTCGGTACATTCTGTGAACCATAATTCTTGTGGAAGGAACATTTCTTTGGCTATTTAGCTCCAACCCTTTCACTCTAAGTTTTTTCATACCTATCTCCTTTACTGAGTACAAAGCCTTAACACAGTTATTTAAAATTATATGTATTTTCCTTACAGAGAGAATGATATAGAAGAATGTGGCTTGGAAATGTTTTTCTCCGTTGATAAAGAAATTCTAGGTGAAATCAAAAGCCATGATTTGAAGCCAAATGGTAGCAACATTCTGGTCACAGAAGAAAACAAAGAAGAATACATTAGGTAAGAATAAATAGAGACTTTAAAAATACTCTTAACTCTGACATTTTCTTTCCTTAGTTCTAGCAAAAATTGTCAAACTACATCATCTGAAGCATCATTGAACTTCTGTGTAATTGCTGATGGTGGCAAGGAGTGGCAGTTGTTTGGATATCCCATTTGAAAGAACAGTATCGATAGAAATAAGTTATTAAAATCCACTTTTCCCAACGATTATAGTTAGCAGAAGGTCTGCTTTTTTTTCTCTCCACCTGGAGATATTGAACAGAACATTATGACAAGAAATACGAATGTCAGGTGGTTCATCAAATTGCTGCACGTGTTTATTATTGCGATTACGTTGATTTGTAGCCTGCTTACATTCTACCCAGCCATTTCTCTTTAGCGGTTTTAAAAACTTAAGAGCATTTTTGGATGCTTTGGTGATGATTCCTAAAGATCCTTGGGATCATTACTAGCTTTATCTGAACTAGTCTTACAGTATAATTAGGTCTTGGCATTTGTAAGGGGACAGGGTTAGGAAAGATGTCACACGTTGTATAGTCGTCATTTGCAATACCAGAATGTTTTAAAGCAATAAGTTGAGAGGGAAGGAGCATAAGAGCAATTAAAGAACCAAAACTCAAAATGTGAGCAGTGCCATGCTTTGTCCTGAAACATCCCCTTCTTCCTCAGTGTGCAGCAGGACCTGAGCTCTGCTTTAAAGCTGTGAACTTCCAACGTACAAGCGTTTGGAGGATGATGTTGCCAAAAAAACAAACCCAAAAGGTCCCACGTGGCAGGCACAAAATAAACTGAATCACAGTAGACTTTTCCTCTCTCTCACGGTGTGTTCTGGGAAGGCTTCTTTCATTGCAGGGGTTGAAGGCTAAGGGAGTGGATTTTGTTTTCATTGCAGGAGTAATCTGAAGTGATTCGACGTACATTTTGCGGTGTTGCAGAGTATTGGTATTGGGGCTGAAAATAGGAAGAGTCTGCAGAAAACCATTTTCTTCTAGTGTCTAGGAACCCAGGGAGAGCTTGGATTCCAGTTTCATTTATATTCTTTTGTCTTGCTCTGAGTCCTGCTTTAAGTCCCCAAAGTTTCTAGGACTGAAATCAGAAAATAGCAATCAGAAAATAGCCACCTCTCCTTTAGAGTCCAGTTCTCCTGACAGGGTAGGCTTGAATTCAGCATAATATCTGCTTCTCCCTGGGTTCAGGTTCTTCGGGTCTCCTGCCTGCTTTTCACCCTTTTATTAATGGAGAGTGGAGTTTCTGCCACACAGCAAAGTTTCATGATTAACAGAAACAAATATGGAACTTTCCAAATGGACGTAGTCATTTCTTGGTAAGCTAGCAGTCCTACTTATCTTCACCAGTACAACTTGACATAGTTTTTACCTTTTCATGGATAATGACTGAGATTTCTGGGGACAATATTAGACAAATACAGCTCTGCATTTTTTCTTTCTTCAAATAGCTAGGGACTGCTGTGCTCTCATTGATAAAATCAGTGAATAGACGCTGCCTCCTCTTTGAGTCTAAAATACTTTCCATAGCAGAATGGTTGGAAACGTAGGGTTTTAAACAAAAGAAAACCACAAACAAAAAAACACAAAATTGTTTGCACAGAATAAAGGTTGCTAACAAAACTGTACAATGCTCTATCCCCAGAACTTTCCAGACTTTCCATTCTCTTTTTTTAACTTAGCTGACAGTTCATCTCAGAATAGGCTAACAAAGATGTGGACTTTGGGTAGCGCAGGCCATTTAAATGATCTTCTGTATCTTCTTTTACAGGCTAGTAGCAGAATGGAGACTTTCCCGAGGTGTTGAGGAGCAGACACAGGCTTTCTTTGAAGGCTTCAATGAAATTCTACCACAACAATATTTGCAGTATTTTGATGCTAAGGAACTGGAGGTAAAAGGGTTGTTTGGCTCTTGCTAGATCCAGGCTGACTTGAGCTCCAGTCCTTCTGTCCGAAGGGCAGAACTCACTGTGGCTGATAACTCTGTTTTGTAGGGCACATGAGGGAAGGTTGATGGAGTAATACTCAGTTTGTTTCCCTTCATCATTCCTCTTTGCAGCCTGCTTACGCATTCTAAAGGCTAATAGGAGATTTCCTACCAAATTGCTTTTGTAGCCCTTGGCAGTTTGATTTGCCAGCGTTCAAAGAATGAGTAACTTGACAGACGGGGAGATAAGACCAGGTATGCGCTGAATGGTCGCATACAGACTGGACCAGGTTCTGGATGGTTTTGAACTCTCAAAATTACGCTTGCTGAAGTGTCTGTTCAATTAAAAAGATAAAACCAAAACGTCTTGTTCCTAGGAGAGAATTGTATGACTGGGAAATGATGAGCTGCTCCTGCCTTGATTGTCTAAATGCAAGCAATTATTCTATGTTTTCATGACAGAGATGCTTTCTATTTTGTGGCTTCTCAACGTACACTTAAAGAATGATGACTGTTTATTACCAGAAGCTTTTGATAAAGTTTAAAATTAAAACCAAGCAAACTGTCATTGCAGATGCTTCTGAGTATGGCTGCAGTTCTGTTTTGTTACGCGGGAGGTCACAGGAGAAAAGGCATGGCTCATACTCACGTTTATTTCCCTTTTTGTCCTCTAAAAAAGGTACTTCTGTGTGGAATGCAAGAAATTGATTTGAATGACTGGCAGAGGCACACCATCTACCGGCACTACACCAGGACCAGCAGGCAGATCGTATGGTTCTGGCAGGTGGGTAGGCCTCCTGTTGTTCTCAGAGCAACAGAAGCTGCAGACCACAGTAAACAATATCGAACAGACCTGTAGTGTGTAAACAAAAATGGTTACTGCTAATCCAGCTGTTTATAATCATTGTGTCATTTGTTAATCTATGGATGATGATCTGAAAACCTGAATGTAAAAATCTTTACCTAAATGTTTATTTCAATTACTGTGTTTCAGTTTGTGAAAGAAATAGATAATGAGAAGAGAATGAGACTCTTGCAGTTTGTTACTGGAACATGCAGATTGCCGGTGGGAGGATTTGCTGACCTCATGGGTATGCATTAATAAACACTAACACATTAGATTATGTTTTATAAAACAACCACTGTCTATTTATGGCCTCTTCAAATTAATTTTATATCAAGCACTATTTTGTAAGTCCTGCCTATACTTGAGCTTTGACAGAAAAAGAGATGGAGGGAATGTTTACACCTTGTTGTATGGTGTTTCAAGATCACTTCAGCTGGATGCATTTCACCACATGCATACTTCCTTCTAGGCAGAGCTGTGTAGTGAAGGACAGCTGTCTTTTTTGTGTGTGAGTAATAGTAAACTGGTGTTGTGCTTCAGCCTTTCAGTTGTAATGTATCACCTCCCAGTACAGCAGTAACCAGACCAGTGCCTTGTCTGTCTGAATTTGTTACAGGAAGCAACGGACCCCAAAAATTTTGTATTGAAAAAGTTGGAAAGGAAAACTGGTTACCCAGAAGTCATACCTGGTGAGTATGTAACAAATTGGAGGGTTACTGCTGTTGTGGTTTTGCTGACAGCAATCTACGTGGAGATTTTCGTAGATGGGTAACAGACTCTGTGAAAGCCAACACCAAGTTACACCAGTGATTTGTTGTTGAATAATAGCTGAACTTCTGAAAAACTGCTGTGGCGTGGAGTGGATTCCATTGCAAACTCCATGGATTTGCATACGACTGAAAATATAACTAAACAGTACTGTCTAAAGAGGCTGGGGTTGATCTTTTGCTGTCACCACATTCCATCCTGATAGTGAAGAAGCCCCCCTGACACTTCCCTAGAGAAAAGGTGGCTTTGCTCAGTTCCTCGGGTGCATCAGTAGTAAAAACACACAAACTAAAGTTTCAAATGTGAAGAATGAGTCTAGTTAACCAGCAAACAAGAGTTAGTGAAAATTCTCACCAAATACACTGCATTTCTAGAAGATTGTCACTGTCCAGCTGCTTAAACTTGTAACTTGTGCTCTCAGAAATACGTAAATTAATGTTGGTAGTCAGCTCTTCACAGGCTGTAGATCCAGCTCTCCATCTAGAGAACAAAAACTTTACCCATGCTCATGATGGATTTTTGTGACTGTTAAATTTTTTTCCATATATACACTTATAAGTACTTATATTTTTTCTCTATTTCCAGTTTCAATCGCTTAGATCTTCCACCATATAAGAATTATGAGCAGTTGAAGGAAAAGCTGTTGTTTGCAATTGAAGAAACAGAAGGATTTGGGCAAGAATAGCTAAAATTTGCACCTTGAAGAATGTGAACTCAACACGATGTCTGTGCTTCACTTCTTCTGCTTGTTGCACATTGTAAAGTAGACTTGACTTGGATTTATTTAACAATACTGATGTGTAAGTAAATGGATGTAATCCTGAGGTTTTATCCACATTAACTCTGGATTTCTACTGAGCACTTTCAGAAATCAAATGAGCAATCAGATACGGCTACAAATGACTTATGACCTAAGTAGAAGCTTAATACAGCTTTGGGCTCTGCTTTGTTTTACCATTCATTAATTAGAATGTGTCCTTAACGACTGACAGATTTTTAACAATAGTTTAGTCTTTCCTTTTTAGTAGCATTTTTTGCTACTGATGCACTGGGAAGTTCATTGGTAGCTGCAATGCTGCAGCAGCATCATAAGCCTCTTTACAGCAGTGTTATTAGAGCCAGCTTGTAACCATCCTCTCTGTACCGTGAGCAAATTCATTGCTTAAACTCTTCTTTTCTAACTCAACTTTGGCCAGACTGTTTTTTTCCCCCCACCTGGAGTCTGTTCACATGCCAGCTGGACTCAAGGGGACATCAAACTGTGGCACAAATCCAGGGCACAACTTAGCTTTGGGGTTTGTTTTTGTTTTGTTTTCCCAATCCTGCTAATTTCAGCAAAATAGACACCTGCCCAAAGTTGTTGCTCCATTTCTGTGTGCCCTCAGAAGAATTCTGGTCTTTCTCCATGTAACACATTAACTTAGAAATCAATGTTATTAACACTGTGGTACTTCACTTGTTTTGCAAAAGGCAAGACCACCCGCGATTGCACTGACTCCGTTTAGACTCCTGTTTGCAGCCCAATGTTTCTTGTCAGAAGTGTCAATAGACGTTGTTCTCAGTGTTCTTCTGGAGCGTTGCAGTCGGCGCTGAAGACTGCAGGGCTCTCGGGAAGAGGTACAAAACAACTGGATTCACAAAACATTATTGCTTACCATTTTTGCTGGTGAATTGCTATGCCGTACTGGCTGGGGCGAAGAGGAATAGAGAGTTGAGACACGGATGGCAGATTTTTGACAAGCTGGAGCATCAGTAAATAGTCCGATAAAGATTGAAACAAAATTTTTTGGGGGTGGTTTCTAAGCTAATTCACCTAAGCTGCTTCTAGCTCTAACTTTTGTAGTGAGTTCCTATTGGATTAATAACATTTTTACTTCCTTTTAGAATCTGTTAATATTCAATTCTCTTCTAGTTTACAGTAACATTTTGCATTTTACTGCTCCTTTAGACTGAATGCACTTTTTGGGTATAGTCAGCCCCTTCCCTGTCTGAAGGGAGGAAAGCAAGCTTCAGCGAGATGAGCTGTTAGCCCCAGTGAGACGTGACACTTGAAATAGCATGTAGCACACGTTAAAGCATAACTGCAGCTCGGAGCGCTGGGCAGGAGCTGCTTTTAAGAGGCATCTAGATACCGGAGCTGAATCAGGACCATGAGAAACTGTAAAACTGACCTTCCAGTCTCGAAAAGAGAGTTTCATTCCTGCTGGCCCTTCTGGCTAAACCGTAAGAGGGAAAAACTGATTCAGGCCTAGGAACCACAAAGACACTACAGTTGGTAACTGACTTGAGGTCATACAAAGTGATACAAGTTCATTGGAAAGGAGAATGACAAAGACTTCAGAGCAAATAGCAATTCCCTCATCCGTATTTTAAGACGACAGACATGGAAAAGAGTTTCTGATGATAAAGAAGCGACTCTTTTACAGTTTCATTGATGAGAACTAACCTGACTTCATGGTTTCACCAGGAGAAAAATCTGCCAACTTCAAAACATTTGCTGGATATCTTAACAGTATACAGCTCATGAGGAGAGAGGGAAAAAAAAGCCTTATAAATATTTTCTGTTCATATTAATTCTTACAATGAAATGTAGTTACCTAACATATTTACGGGAGAGATTAAATTAAGCAAGATAATGCAAGATTAAACTATGAAAAAATAGTCCGTGTTCTGCATAATACTTTATGATTCATGTAGGGAACCTAGAAATATTGTTAATGTATAAATACCACCCAAAAGGCTTTCAGCCCTATATTTTTAAAATAAAGACTAGTTATAATTGAAATAGCCGTAGCCCTAGTTCTATAGGGTGTGGCTGTTTAATATTTTTATGGTTGAAATGTTTAGTTCAGGAAAAAGGTAAATGCTTGTATATATTTTTGCAGTCTGGGATTCCACTTATTCCATTTTACTTTAATTTAAATGGCATGTTTCTATGTCGTTTCTGCTGTATTAGGATGGGGGAAAGGAGGCTGGATATCCCAAGCACCAGATATGATTTAAAAATAGTGCAAATCAAGAATTCATTGAGGGGAGGGAGGGGGAAGAACAATCTGTGAAACGCCGGATTTGGCCAAAACATCAAAAATTTAAAGCGACTTTACTGTGTTAAATTGGCAATATTTGTGAAATCAGAGGTTAAGCTTCTTGAGGCATTTTACTTTGTCAGCATTGCGAATGCTAACAAATCTGTTAATTTTTTACAGCATGTTGTGTAGAAATAAAAAGGAATTAATATAAGTCACTGGTGCACTTTTCTGTTCTTCGTGGGGATCTGGTGAAAACAACTCGCAGATGAGCCCACAGCATCTGCCATCCCAGATATCTTGCTTGAATTGGATTTACAAGTAAGATTTTCATCAGCGATTAGTAAATTTGCCTCCCGCTACTTCAACTGATGTAGCAGCCGGAGCTGCACCAGTTCCTAGCGTGTCATCAGTGTCCGTTCATATGCAACTGTCAATTGAGCCCAACTTTCAAGTGTTAAAATAACTTATTTAGAATTTTGCCTTATGAGAGAGACATGAGAAAATTAAATACGCTGAGCCGCTGATCTAAGATTAACAAAGCCTTATTCTGGATAGCTCAGGAAATGTTAATATACTGACGAAATGCACAGGAAATGCATCATGTCTTCATCTGATCTAGTGTGGAACTTCTTTTTATGCTTCGAGGTTTTTTGTTTTGAAATCCAGTTGCTTCTTTTAAAAGAAAAAAAAAACCCTTTTTTATTATTCTGAGAAAAATTGAAAAAAAAATGCTTGGGCTTTTGTTTTTTTCTTTGTTATTTTGGGTTTTCTTTTGTTGTTTTTGTCGTTGTTTCATTTTTATTACATGCAGCACTGGATTTGTAATCTTAGCTCGCTCCGTTACATTGGTATCTCCAGCCCCCTTTTTGTGGTGTCGTTTAATTTTCTTCAAGAATCACTGTTTGTATGTATGTGCTCTAGTGAACTCGTCTAGGAACTGGGATCAGCAGCACTGGATTGTAAAATACTGTACTGAAATTCATTGTTGAAATTTCCTTGCATTGTAATTTCAAATACTCAGGTAACTGTAACAGTATCTCAGTAAGTCACATACTTTTATAAAACTACTTAAAGAGCTGGTAATCTCGGCGTTATTCTTTCTGCGGTACGAAGCATCCACCTGCACATGAACTGTCTGCTCTTTGGGGGGGTCGGCGTGAGCCTGGCTGAAGTTCTTTTCTTTTGCTAGTTCTTCTAGCAAAGTTCCTTAGGAATGTTTCTTTCCTGAGACCTCTCCTGCCATTGTTGCTTGCATTAGAAATGCAGCTGGAGATTTCGGACGGAGCTGCCTTTGGGACTGCGTAGAAACTGCTGATGAAACGGTTCCTGAAGTTTTAGTGCTCGTGGCCCTGGGGGGCTGCCCTGAGACAGGCTGCTGTCAGGGGTATGCTGAGGGAGATGAGCTGGAGAAGGGTTCTGCAGGAGCCACAGCTTTTCCCTTTCCTCGTGCTGCTGGCGCAGTGGTGACAAAAATGAGGTAGGTGTGACTGAGCAAGTGGGGTTTCTGTTTGGGAATAACAGGGTGACAGGAGCTGGGGGGGCGCAGAAATAAAGCTCAGATGAGTGACCAGCCTTGTAGTGAATCTGATCCTCCTCCTTTAAGGGGGGGGAAGAGGTATTTACGTTGTTGTGAAGAACCTCTCCTGATCACTGGGACCCTTCCAAGATAAAACTGTGAGTGGTTTGACAGTGACACTGACCAGCCCCCTGGGCACCCATGGCTACAGCTCTTGGGAATTGATCTCCAGTTTGCTCGACAGTTCCCTGAACTGCTTCTCCTGGGCTGAGGGTGATCTTCCTTGCTGCAGACCTTCCCAACCCAGATTTTGCTCTGCTTGCTTGGAGATGTTCACGCAGGGTTAGTACAGTGTCGTTTGTAGAAGCAGCTCCCAAGTCTCTTGTGTAGGCTGAGTAAATAGATGCAATAAATAATGGCCTCTCTTTCTGCAGCAGAGGTTAGTTCTGAGTTGCTTCCCCCGTGCTTTAGATGAAATCATGAGCATGCCAGGAAGCGGTACAATTCCAGACTGACACTGCTTTGGGCAGTTTTTGGTTAGTGCGGGTAGGAGGATATTTCACGTACCTGAAGGTGGTTGTTTGGGTTGGTTCTTTTTACACACATACAAAAAACAACCCAGGCAAAAGCCCCTGACCAGATTCCCAGTGTGATGCCTGGTAAGTGGACAACACCACACCGGGGTGGTGTTAGTTCCTGGCTGTTTGCTGCTGTTGCAGTGTTGCTCCTGTCAGTACCGGTCCTGGATGCGGGGTTATCGGTGGCTTCATACAATCTTGCCATCATTAGTGGGACAGGAATATGAATCAATCTGTTGTGAAATTGCTTTCTATGGCCAAGTTTTAAAACTTACTGCTGGTCTGATGAGAGGGTTGAATTTAATTCGATTACCGAGCTGTAACTCCAGCAGAAAATACCTCGTGGATCCTAAAGAGGGAACTCCTGGTCTCTGGAGAGACCCAATCCCATGGTTGCTCTCAATCTGTAACCTCTCCCGGAGTGCACAAAGGCCAGGGCTGGTTTATTGGAGAAATCTTTTATTCTCTTGCGGCAGAAAGTAGTCCCTGCCAGCTTGGAAGGCCCAGGGAGTTTGCTCTGTCAAATCCCGGTTTTCATGAAAAATACCTTAATCCCCCCTCTAACTGGGGGTCCCAAGTGCGGCAGCGGGCACCTGCTTCAGGCCTGCACGGCACCTGCAAGCCTGGCCCGGCCTTCCCCGCTCTGCCCTGGGCCTCATCTTGTCCCGAGGGGCTGGGGAGGCAGCTCGGGGCTGGGGCGCGTCCCTTCTTTCCTCATTTGGGGGGGGGGTCCGAGGCCGGGGGCCGGGCGCTAAGGGCCCGTACCGCGGGGGCTCTCTACGCGCGGAGCTGGGGCCGCCCCCGCTGCGTGACAAGCGCTTCCGGGGCGGGCGGCGCGTGCGCGCGGTGCCGTGACTGGGCGCGGAGGC